>JAHDVF020000882.1:350000-627500 GCA_022606425.2 Lepidostoma basale
TATATATATATATATATATAACTGCACCATATACATATATATAATATATAACTATATATATATATATATATATATATATATATATATATATATATATATATATATATATATATATATATATATATATATATATATATATATATATATTTTTTTTTATAGGGAGTTTATATAAAGGGAGAGGGTTTATATAAAATAGGAAAACCGAAGTAAATGTATCATGATCACATCGATCAAATATTAAATGTCGGCCACGTGATAAACCGGAGAAATCGACGTGCGTGCATGACACGATGTACGAATGTCGAAGAAGCGAGAGAAGTATGTGAGGAAAGAACAGTGTGGCGGTCCATTCTTTCTGCCCACCCCTTCACGGAGAGGGCGTGTTGGTTACTTCCTTTTATATAGATAAAAAAATATAAAACAAAGCAAATTAAATCAATTTTGGAAACATAAAAAAATACATATTTCTGTACTCACATATGCGTGTAAATTCGTAAACCATATAAAAAAACGTTAATTTTGCTGTTTGCGTAAAAAAGTTTTCACCGTTTCATTGAAATTGTGTGGAAGTTAGTTTTATGTACCATACAATAAAAAATGAACCATGCTTTTAATAAACTATGAATATTTTATAGTCAAATACATTTAAAAATGTATATTATTATTAAAATTTTATGAAATATCGAAAAGGGGTAAGATACGAAATGCATATAGATAAAAAGTGAATGATTTTTATTTATATAGCAAGTTGTTAACATTATTTTAGATACACGCCGTCCCATGTTATTTTAATTCGAGTTTACTAGTCATAGCTACATTTTAAACTAATTTACACGTTTTTCCTTCTAAAACAAGAATACAAATTTTAAATATAAGCAGCTATTAGTATTATTATAGTTCTTTATAAAAACTATTTTTTACGAGTAACTTATAATATTTTCAAAACTAACATATACTTAATTATTTAGCATTTACTTTTTTTATAGTAAAAATGTATATTTAAAAAAGAGTTTATTTTTTATTTGTATTAAGAGCCAGACATCACAAATTAAAAGAAATAAAAATAAAATTCCTTTACGCTATCGTTGACTCGGATGCATGAAATACGAGTTTCTATTAAAATAATCGTGGTTCATTTTCTTTGACGTTTTTGTTGCTGGGAATAATAAAAAAGCTCTCCTGAGACTTAAAGACCAGTGCAGGAGTGCACTACGAGAAAGTTTAATACTCTACCACATATATTTTTAATATTTATTATGTACTACATTAATGAAAAAGTTTTTAATTAGTTAATTGTTTTGGCCGAAACACTATGATACTTCAACATTATTACTGTTAAAATTTAAAACGCTGTTATAAAATCACAATTTCTTTTTATTCAATGAGAGTGTTGCGACAGCTGTTTCGCCAACCGATGTTGGCATCATCAGGTGTTAACATATTTTTTTAGAGTTTGAGTTCAAACATCGAGTTTTATTGTAACACCTGATGATGCCAACATCGGTTGGCGAAAGAGCTGTCGTAACACTCTCAGTGAATAAAAAGAAATTGTGATATAATAACAGTGTATTAAATTTTAACAGTAGTAAATACGTTTTTTACACACACGAAGGTCTGCCTTCTTGTGTGGTGTTACTCTAACTGTAAAACCTGATGCCTTTGGAAACGTCACAATGCCGGCCAAACCTTACACCACAATGGGAAGAGAAGAGGAGAGATATGTTTATTTTAAGGGCCATCCCTACAAAACATGCTTGCCATTGACACAACGAAGAAGATACTGCCATAGGGCACAAAAAACAACATGTAACAATACGATTTATTAATTATTTATTTATGAAAAATTCAATTTTTTTTCAATCATTAATAGCGCAAAGCTAATGCCAAGACATATTCTGGATGGAACATTAAAATGGAGTCACGTCCAAGAGCCACTGGATGGTGTAAACATTGTCTTCTCGAATACCACCTTCCGTCCCTGCAGTGGTGTGATAGCTGTTGCGTATATGGGGGAGCAGACTTTATTAAAATGCATCATTGTACCGTAGGAGAGTGTTTCAATTCAAAGGAATTGCTAAATTATGTTTCATGGCCTATTTTTGCCGAGCGACATAATTGGCTCGCTCGCGTGGAGGAGCGCGGCGGTCCTCATCGTCGAGGAAAGTTTGGAGGTGCGAGCCAGAGTTGGAGAACTTTTAGCCGTCATCGAATACTACTTGTATTTAAATACTGAATTAAGTACTAGAAATTGTATTAAATAATATGGATATAGAAATATTAATTCATATTATACATGGATAATTAACGGCTATATTTTCAATTTATTGAAATTAAAATTTTAATAAAGGACAACACGATGACAATAACATTTACGTTATATATGTAACATATACATTTCTAAACTGTTAATAAATAAACTTTGTTTTTTGTATCACAATTCTATTTAATTTTACGCGACAGCTGTTTCATCAACCAATGTTGACATCATCAGGTATTACAATAATATATCAAATGTAAAATTTTCGTGATTTTTCGAATCTTTATGTGTATTTGTTCCTATGTCAATTTGAATAATTTCTTTGATATAATTTTGAAGTTCTTGCTGAAATTGAGTTAGGTACCTAAATATTTTAATTCAAAGAACAGTTAGTTACTATTTAC
This sequence comes from Lepidostoma basale, assembly GCA_022606425.2. Taxonomy (NCBI): domain Eukaryota; kingdom Metazoa; phylum Arthropoda; class Insecta; order Trichoptera; family Lepidostomatidae; genus Lepidostoma; species Lepidostoma basale. The sequence goes on from JAHDVF020000882.1 coordinate 352,662, forward strand.
AGGAGAAAATATTAAAGGTGGAAAATATAATATAAAACAATAATAATAATAATGAAACAGTAATTAGAAGGAACAATTACACATAGTACAGAGTCAAAAACGATGAAACATAATAAATTAAAAACGATAAACAATAACAGGAAGTACATAGATTAATAGGAAAGGTGACAAAAGTTGAAGGTAGTTTTATTATTTTTTAGCAAGATTGTACAGGGGAAAAGTTTTTAATGTACTATATACTAATGGGGAATAAATAGGAATTTGGTTATTTATAGTGTTTCGGCTAAAACAAAGAACTATATAAATTTCATGATAAAAAGTCCTAAATAAGGCAATTTTTTTCCACAAACAAATTGTGGCAAATATAAAATAATAATCTTTTGAGTCTATTATTCGAATAATTATAAAATTTTCAATTTCTTATTTTTTTTCATTATACTCGTATTACATAAATTTAGGTATTTTTCTTTTATTTGTTTCTTAGAACCACTTATAAATCTTCAAAAATTATGTTCACCTTTATTTGTAAAAAGTTTGGATGTATATTAAACTTAAACTAACTTGTAGGATCTTACACTGATTGAATTTACTTTCACATTCAATTTACTTAAATTTAAGGTAAGTATATTGTTTATTGTTTTTTAAACAATGATATTAAACTCTGTAGTAAATAATTATTACGAATGATAACGTTAGTTATCTATGAGTTTTATTATAATTTATGGGAATGATGTGGAATGACAAATGTCATTTAATGATAAGGTAGAAAGGCGCCATATGAATTCCTATTATTTATAATAAATCTTATGGAAAACAGACGTTTTCATTTGTATTAAAAAGGTTTATTTATATTAAAGTAAGTACCGACCTATGATTGACGATCTTCGTAGGAGAGTGGTTAGTGTTCTGATTGCCATACCGAAGATCCTGAGTTAGATTCCCGTCGATGGCAGAGTGATTGTCACACTGCCTGTATAATTAACGTGATAATAAAATGGCGATAGCTTTGCTAACTATCACATGTTAAGAGAATCAATATAATAGCTAAAAAAAACAACAAATTGTATACAGTAATTGGATTCAGACAACCTGTTGTATACAATTAAAATAAAAAAATATGTAAGGAAATAACGGCAAATTTTAAATGACTGTTTTTTTTTACAGAAAACATTCCCACTTTGATAAAATAAAAATATATCCCGTGAAAGAATTTGCAATACTTAAAATTGTGTTGCTTGTATTCTTCAAAGAAAATTATATTACGTGGGACGCTTTTGAAATATCTCGCTGTTATTGTTGCTTCGGCGGTTCAATTTCTTCGCAATTACACGATTTTTCTCTCCCGAAAGTTCCTCTTCGACGGTTGACTACTGCGCGCGGGGACACTCGGCGCGAGCGGGACGCGACCGTACGCCGGAGTGGGACGGCACCAACATAAACGAACACCATCTGACAGTAACGACGACATAAATTCTCCCCTGGGCCTTCTCAAGAACTTTCGCGATATATAGCTCTGTGGGGGAGGGAGACGCACAATCTCCATCTCCAAACCTAATGCGGGTGTGAAAGAGAATGACGGCGCTAGAAGCGATATTTGCATAAAGCATCCCGGGGGACGTTAGAATAATACGCCGTGTACATTGTGTGTGAATTATAAAGAAAATTTTCGGCACATATCGGAACACTTGTCCACGTGGCAATTTCGCAATTAAACTTCAACGTTATTATCCGGGTGTAAGTATAAACAACAAACAAACAAGACGCCAAGCCGTCTCGCGTAGAAGCGTAGCCAGATACACATCTGAGTAGATTCCTCCACATCCAAAAAGAGAGTCTTCCGCAAGTTGTTCCGACTTGTAACATGGTTGATACAAAAAAAAAAATGATTCGTTTGGTCATGCCATTTTTTCATCGACTTCATAATCCATTTACATTGTTAACGTTAACTTTCATAACTATTCATTCTTCATCTATTTGTTCCGCAGTTCCAACGCAGTGCTCCTTTCGAAACTTTGTTCATAAAATTTTAATAAACGACGTTTTTTTAATAACATGGATTTACGTTTTGGGAACAGGAGAAAGTCACACAGAGCCAAATCCATAGAATATGGTGGTTGATCGATGGTATTTATCGCGTTTTTGGCCTCAAATTCGGTCACAATTGTGGCTCTGCACGATGGCGCATTATCGTCGTGCATAATCCATGAATTGTTTTTCCACAATTCCGGCCGTTTCTGACGGTTTTTTCCACGCAAACGCCTAAATCCAACCTAATAGTATTTATTATTGAATGTTGGTTCCTCTGGAATGAATTTATGATAGACCACAAAGTGAATATCGAAAAAAACGCAATAAGCATCGCTTTGATGTTTGAACGACTCTGGGGTGTTTTTTTCGGTTTCGGCTTGTCTTTCTCCGTCCATTCCGATGAATGGTTACTTGTTTGCATGTTATACTCATAAACCCATGTCTTATCGCTAGTTTTGATGCGTTCCATGAATGTTGGATCAGAGTTCACTCGATCAAGCATGTCCAAAGAGACCCGTTCACGATACTGTTTTTGAAGAAAATTCAACTGCTTCCAATCGAGTCGAGCACCGATGCGTCTTATGCCCAAATTTTCCACCAAAATCAAACTAACAGACTCATGAGAGATGTTTAGACATAAAGCTACCTTTTTAATACTCACATGATGATTTTGAGAACATTTTTTTTAAGCTTTATTGTTATCATCATTGTAAATGTCGAAGGTCGTCCAGAACGAGGCAAATCTTCGACGGTCTACTTACAGTCTGAAAAAGTTTTGTACCAATTGTAGGCGTAATTTTTTGGTAAAAATGATTCACCATAAGCCTTTTCTAACATTTGCAATGATTTCGCAAACATTTGCAAGGATTCCTCTTACGAAATTCTGTTGAAAACACAAAATTTGAGACAAACCTTTTCCAAAATATTTTTATTCATTGTAAAAATCGTGATGCGTTGAGGTGGACTGATTCAAAAAGCTGCTGTAAACAAACTGGTTGACAGATCGCATTTATTTTTGGCATAACTATTAAGGACAGTCCTATAAATTTTGCAATTTGTTTTATATGCAGTGCTGGCATTTCAAATCACAATTTCCCGATACTTTGATATTATCCAAAACGGAATTTCTCTGGACTTCTTCCGCAAAGCGTCAACATCTTATCGATCATTCCTCAATCTCAACAGCTGACAATGATATCGTTCCCAAAAACTCCACAAAGCTTCTTGGTGTTTATCTTGACGCAAATCTGTCTCTAAAATCCCAAATTAATAACACGGTCAGCGCTAGTTTCTTCCACCTAAGACGATTAAAATCCGTCAAAGGAGTATTCCCCATGACACTTTCAAAACTCTTGTAAATTCCTTCGTTGTGTCACGACTTGATTATTGTAATGGAATTTATGCAAACATTCCAAAACAACAAATAAACAAACTTCAATCTGCGTTCAATGCAGCAGCAAGACTCATTAAAGGCATTCCAAAAAAGTCCCATATAACATAACATCTCAAAGAACTTCACTGGCTTAAAAGTCCAGAAAGAATCTAGTATAAACTCTGCTGGACAGTCTTCAAAGCGCTACATGGAATGGCACCAAGTTATATATCTGAATTCTGTATAACGGACAGCCTAAATTCACGGAAATCCACACTTCGCTCGGCGAACTCCTCAGCAATAGGAAGATTAGTTGAGCCGAAGCGTTGCCCCAGCACAAATTTCGGGGATCGAGCGTTCGCAGTAGCCGGTCCATCAGCTTGGAACAATCTCCCTTCACACCTTAGATGCATAAATGATCCGACAGATTTCAGATTTAAATTGAAAACCCATCTTTTTCATATTTCATACCCAAGTTAAACATTTATACTTTGTTCTACTATACTTTTAAACCGATCGCTTTTTAAGCGGTCACATTTAGATTTTTAGATTTGAAACACGTCTTAATGCGCCCTTGAGGTGATTACATCACAAAAACGGCGCTTTAAAAGTTAGCATATTATTATTATTATAAGCTATTTCTCAAATAGTTGCCTTAAACTGTAAATATTTCTGTAATGTCTTTTGAGAAAAATAAATTGATTAAATTTGATTTGAAAATATGTCAATTGTTCTCGGTAGACGGGAACTTTTATTAGCTCGGGAGGACTTTATACTTATCGCCGGAGACTGTCTGACGCGCTACGTCTTGGAGGCATTAGCACCTGTAATCCGGCGCCCGAGCGGCCCGCGCGCCGCACCTGTCCGAAGACGAATGCCACCGCCGCGCCGCGCGCGCTGACTTACAACTCTAATAACATTTTTAAATGTTTATATTCTATGGTGGCGCCAACGGTGGCAGTTTCAATTGAATTTCGAATACGAATTACTTTTTTGCGAATACTACCTTGTATTTCAGTGTAGTTTATAGCTAGCGTATACAAAAAGGGACGGCCTTCGTGCCAGAGTGACAACTATTATTATTATTATTTATAATTATAATATTATTTACTATTATTTACAGCTGCGCGCATACCTTGTCGCGGAAGTGCGATATGATGAAGTTAGCCATCAATGATAAATAATGTCCGGATACTTCACTCGTGCCAACTCACGAATTGCGAAATTGATAGTGAAGCAGTGCATATATTACATTTTATTTATATTGAATAAATAATTATAAAACTAACAATTGATATACACAGATAAATTTATATACATATATACAATATTATTACGGTTAAAATTTATAACACTGTTATAATACCGCAATTTCTTTTTGTTCACTGAGAGTGTCGCGATAGCTGTTTCGCCAACCGATGTTGGTATCATCAGGTGTTACAATAAACTCTGATGATGCCAACACTCTCAGTGAATAAAAAGAAATTGTGATATTATAACAGTGTTTTAAATTTTAACAGTAATAATGTTGAAGTATCATAGTGTTTCGGCCAAAATATTGGACTATAAAAACATATCAATGACAAAACTTGTGTTTAAAATCATTAAAAACATTTCAAACTTATAGATATAAAATAGAAAAAAAAACACTTTGTATTTTAGCAAGGCATGGTTATTATAATTGATTAGTTTCGCTTGGACCCAAGCTAATCAGGTTATCCCATTCGCTTCGGTTATCCCTTTCTCTCTCTCACCGTCCTCTGACATCAACACCGTTTGTAATTATAACATGAAAAAATTGTGTTTTTGTTTTGTAACTATACTGCCCTGGTGAAGCTTGGGCCCAAGCGAAACTAGTTGGCATCAATTATCAGTTTATCAGTTTATCAGTTTATTTCATTTCATCAATAGACATTACAAAATTAATTTTTAAGGCATCTATTGAGAACAGGTAAAATAATATATTGGTAAAATAATAATATACTACCAGAAACGCATGAGAGATGGTTGAACATTAGGAAGACAGGATACCCTCCAGAATTAAGAGTATTTGCCTTCTGAACGTACTTTCACTGATATGAAAGACGTCGATTTCCGAGGAGACCGCGTTCAGCAGATTGATTGCTCTTCCCACCGGTGTCACCAGAGCCAGGTTGGTTCTAGCGGCGGATAGGTAAAACAATCTATGCTGGCGCTGTCGGAGATATCTGTCGGGAACAAAAAGACCTACACCCTCCAGCACGGCTGAGTTTTCAAAATATCCCCTAATAAGCCTAAAGAAATGGGTTATGAGAAACCCGTCTCTTCGAAGCTGCAGAGAATTAGACCCCAACATTCCCAAAAGAAACGCTGTGGGATAGAGCCATGGATAGCTACCATACTCCTTCATGTAGAGATACCTCAGAAATTTTTTCTGAACCCTCTCCAGCATAAGGGAATATCTCGCCTCGTGCGGACTCCATATCACAGAACCACTTTCGAGTCTGCTCCGAACCAATGAATTGTATAGTACTCTGAGCACATTGGGATCTCTGAAAACCCTTCCGGTCCGAATTATGAAGCCCAACATCTTCAGCGCAATGCCACAAATTCTCTCAACATGAGCATGAAAGGTTAATCTACTCTCATAGATGACCCCGAGATCTCTCATAGTGGATACATGTGCCAACTGCTGGTTATTCATCGTGTATCTATGATATATAGTTCTCCGTGCTCTCGTAAAAGATAACATTACGCACTTAGAGACATTGAATTTCATATGATTACTGTGACTCCAGGTAACAATATTATTAATATCCGACTGAAGGCGTAGACAGTCGTCAGGATTATTTATGTCTAGGAATAATTTCAGGTCATCGGCAAATAAAAGAAATCGCGAGAAGTTTATTACCTTCGCAATATCGTTTATGAATATAGTGAAGAGGAGTGGGCCAAGGTTCGAACCCTGTGGCACCCCTGAATAAACAAAAAAAGGTTCCGATTGAAAAATTCCGTACGAGACGAATTGTTTCCTCCCCTCAAGGTAACTAGTGAAAAGCATAATAAGTTGAGAAGAGAAACCAATTTGAGATAGCTTTGCTATAAGAATGTCATGGTTCACAGTATCAAATGCCTTTGAGAAGTCATTATATGAACAGTCAACTTGGTGACCATTGTCCAAGGCCCTTGTTATGTATTCTGTGAAGACCATGAGATTTGTTTCAGTAGAGCGCCCCTTCCTGAACCCATGTTGTTCTGTTATAATATATGGGTCAACTCTGGGAAATATCAATTTATGTAGAATAGATTCGAATAGCTTGGCTGGAGCCGACAGTATTGCTACAGGTCTGTAGTTTTCGACTGACTCTTTTGTTCCGCTCTTGAAGATAGGACTGATCCTAGAAACTTTCCAGAGATCAGGAAAAGTATTTGTACTTAACGATAGGTTAAATAAAAAGTACAGCGGATATATTAAGAGCTCAGAGCAGCCTTTAAAGAAGAAGATGGGAAGAAAATCCGGACCAACCGAGTGCGAATTCTTCATTGCTTTGATGGATGATTTAATATCATTTGTGTCTATGTTAGATATGTCAAAGCTATGAGCGCACTTACTGGTATTTGAACCGGTCGCTGAATTTAAATTAAGCCGCGGGGGAATATTGCTATAGACAGATTGAAAGTGCTTAGCGAATGCGTTCGCTATGTTTGCGCCCTCAACCTCTCTATCCCCATGCATCATGGTATTTAGGATGCCACCGTCTTTACGTAGGCTTTTTATGTAGTTCCAGAAAGTCCCGGGGTCATTCATAAGATCGCCCTCAATGGTGCTTACATATGCTCGAAAGGCTGACCGAACATTCCGTCTCACCACCGAGCGGTGCTTACTGAAAAGTTCATACTCATCCCGAGAGCCAGTGGCCTTCCACTTCACATGATGTGCATGTTTGATCTTAATTTCCGCGATGATTTCCCTAGAAAACCACCTCGGATATCTCCGTCCACCATTGCTCACGCGTTTTCTGGGAAAGCACATATCAAATAAACTGTAAATCACACTATAAAAATATTGTAAGGCATCATTTACGGAGGACAAGTTGTACAGGTCACTCCAGTCAAGTTGAGTCATCAGCTGGTATAGCTTCAGAAAATCACCCCGACTGAAGTTCCATCCCCTGAAGATTTCATCATGCCGCGGTACTCTGGTTATATTAGGATTATTTTTACCAGAGCACTCAAACTCCAATGCGGGATGATAATTATCCTCAGGTACTAATGGAGACACTGATCTAGAAACCTGCAATTTGATATTGCTCAAAATCAAGTCCAAGGTTCTGAAATCAGAATTCAAAATGCCATTGTGCTGCGCAAGCCCAAAGACCGCGCATAGGTACTCCAAGTCTTGCTGGACATTGTCGATCCCATGAGCGGAGTGTAGGTTAAAGTCGCCCATCACGATGACATTTTTACCTCCGACCAGATTGAAATTTGTATGCATCGCATCAAAGAAATGTTTATAGACTACCCAATTAGACCCCGGAGGAATGTATGTTACACAAATAAAAATTATATTTCTAAGTCCAGTCAGTTTTACCCATAGGTCCTCATTGATTGATTCAAGATTTGAGACACGCTCAGCCCTCAGCGCATCCCTCCTCTCAATCGCCAATAAGCAACCGCCACCGCGAGTGCGGCTGCCACTGTTTTCCCGATCTCTACGAAACACATAGTAGTTCTCTGTATCAAAAAGCTCCGAGGAGATGACGCTCGAATTCAGCCAAGTCTCGGTGAGAGCGATTACGTTAGCATCACTCACCGAAACATTGGAGAAAAATTTTGCGCATTTCGTTCTCAATCCACGAACATTCTGATACAGGAAGGATACGTGATTTGGCGAACCGAGTCAGCTGGCTCTCGGAAGTCGCGGAGCCGAAACAGCGGTCTGCCACTCCTTGATGAAGGAACGGCGAGGCCAGTGCTTAGGCTCTAGAACCTCCGAGATAACCGAACTCGGTATTCCGACTTTAAACGATGCATAGGAACTTCCTTCCTTGGGCTTAATCTTATGCACCGTATATGATGCCTCACACAAACTGTTCAGATATGCGGACATTTCATCAGCCGAGGTTTCGGGGTGGAAGGGAAGAAAATGATAGTATTTAAGCCTACAGGTAGAGGAAGAGGATGGGAAGGGGGGGGAATTGTCAACCCTCCGAGAACCTCGGACTGTGGCAGGCCGTCTTCTTGACACGACACTCCACGGGCCACCATCACCGGCCGCCTGCCCGTCGACGACCAGCGGCGCAGAGGTTGTCCCCACAGCGACATTTAATGGCTTAAGGGGTACTGACGGAGCGAGCTCTTTCCGGGAATCACGGACGTCGGTTGTCGCGTTCGCAGATTTTTTCGCAACTGACACTCCGGATATAGGGCGTTTCCCTTTAATCGCAGCATTCCCCTGAGCCACCCGTGATGCCTGTGCAGCATACGTAGTAGGTGGTGTAGCAGTTTGCGGCGACGGTGTTCCACCCTCCCCTGTATGTGCTGCCGCGCGTACAGCGGCACGTGTTGAGGTCCGCGTAGCCGGACGGGATAGAGTTCGCAGTCCATTGCTCACGCCAGCCGCAGCGTTAGGAGCCGAAGGGCCCGCTCGTGAATCGTCAGCAGTCCTCGGTAGCACCGGGCCTGCCGTAGTCAGAGGGGCCGTGGCAGAGGGGCGATGACAGTCGCACACTTTTAACGTTTCGACAAACGTTGTAAGCTTGTCGAGTTTGGTATGCAGCTCGTGAATTTGCTGCAGGAGGTTGTCTGATGTTGGCACATCCATGGCAGACAGGTCACTCGATTTACAGCCTTCACGTGTTAAAGGAAATCGCGCACAAAGAATGCACAAATTTTGTAAAAAATATAAAAACTGTATACACTTGATTTAAACGCAGAATCTTCTTTAGAAATACAGAGTTTAAGTTGGGTCGATAGATATATGGGACCCTAATAAATTTGCACTCGACGCAGTTTGCACAAAAAAAAAAATAACACGTGTTTGGGTTCGGTGCCTAGCACGTTGCACGTTTGTATGACGAAACTGATTTTAATGCAGAATAGCGATGCAGTTATTTGTTATAAAAACACTATTTTATGCACTTAATCACTAATTCATATATACAATCAGTACCGGGTTATACTAAGTGAGAGATGGGCTGAATTATAGATCAATCGGTCTAAAGAAACCCGAGATATTAGGAAAAATGTAGGAGCTACTCCAAAATACGCCCGGAGGCTGAAATGGTTCAGGACTATATTGTTCAGGACAAATTGTTTTATTATTTTACATCTATTAGTGTTTTTTGTTTTGTTGCATGTAACTACTTTTGAGTTTGTGCAATTAATGTAGCATGTAACTCTTTTTCATTTGGATTAAACAGTAATACACTGCAAACCTCGAACAGGATAAGCAATTGCCTTGTATTCGTTTGATTAAACGTCTCGTTAAATATCTCGATGGATCGCAGCTGGTACTCACACCAGCAAAAACGTACGGAGATAAATTGTCAAAATAAATTTATTCCTTAGTTTATTCGGACCAACGGATGTGTGTCAGATTTATTGGCGGGAACCGCAGCGCTGTTTGCCCGTGGCCCCCTACCCACACGGACAGATGCCCAGCCCACCGGACAACTGTACTCAAATAACCTTCGTCTTCTTTCTCTTTATGCGTGTGGAGAATAAAACAAAAAAATGCGCACCCAACTTGTTTCCAGCCAGCTAAATGATATTTCGGTATGTGCTACCATTTTGGCTTGTCTCTAGATAAAGTATCTATATATGTGGAGTTGCACTGAAAATGTTGGGATTTATTCTCCGAACTGGTAGAGTTTTCAAGAATCCCTATGTTTTGCGAATTTTGTACAACTCATTGGTCCGGAGCCGGCTCGAGTGTGGCTCGGTGATATGGAGTCCCCACGAGGCGAGATACTCGCTCATGTTAGAGAGGGTTCAGAAAAGATTTCTGAGATATCTCTACATGAGGGAGTTTGGTAGCTATCCGTGGCTTTATCCCACTGCATTCCTCTTGGGCATGCTGGGGACCAATAGTTTACAGATAAGAAGGGATGGGTGCACACTTACCCATTTCTTCAGACTTATCAGGGGATTCTTTGAGAACTCCGTCATCTTGGAGGCTATCCATCTTTATGTTCCGGATGGCTATCTTCGACAGCGTCAGCACAGACTGTTTTATCTCCCAGCATGCAGAACCAACCTGCCTCTGGTGATGCCGGTGGGGAGAGCAATCAAACTGCTGAACATGATCGCTTCGGAGATCGATGTCTTTCATATTCGTGAAAGTACATTCAGAAGACAAATACTCTTGACTTTGGAGAGTATTTTGTATTCCTAATGTCGAACTATCTCTCATGCGTTCCTGGTATTATATATTCCTTATGTTTTACCTGTTCTCAATAGATGCCTTAAACTATAAAAAATGTTTGTAATGTCTTTTGAGAAAATAAACTGATTTGATTTGATTTGATTTGATATATTCGATACTTTTATTTTGTGTTGAGGGGTGTGGGAGTGGAAGTGTACGGGGGGAATTCTTATGGACGAATGTAGAACAACGGTACCTCCTTTCGCATTCCTTTGTTGCAGCCTTGTTATTGTATAAAAAATTAACGATGTCTCCCACACATCGCTTCTTATTTTCTTCTGCCTTATACGATACCACGTTTTTTCAGCTATTGAATGATTGTGATTTAACTTTAATCAATGAACAAACTAACATACGATATTCCGAGTTAAAAAAAATCACTGTAATTTGCATTGAATAAGTTGAATACATATAAAACATTTTTTCTTCATATCTTAAATAATACAAGTCACACATTAATTGAGCATTAAATGTTCTGAACGAGTAAAATGTAAACGAGTTTCTGGAACAAATCTAATTGCACCAAAAACACTATGGAATTTAGAACGCCCGAAACAGAGTATGTCACCTGAACAAAATAAGTATTCTTCTCAGTAGCCATGCCGCTCCTACCCCTACTGGGGACACGGGGATGAATTCTCAATTCTCAAATAACGTTTGGGCGATCACGAAAGCAATTATTTTCCTACATGTTTACGAAATTTTTCGCCATTATTTACCAGATACACGCAATATTTGTTTTCACTATTTATTTTTATCCTAACATAATTTATATTCGACTTTTCATAGCATTTACGAAAATGCAATACCTGAAAATATAAAAAAATGCTATTTACATATTTTTCAAAAAGCTTTTTATAATTATGTTGAATCATGTGCTAAGATGAGAAAAATACCACCTCCTTCGACTGATATTAATGGGTAAAGTAGAGAGACGTCGGGGAGTTGGTAGAAGGTAGTTGTCCTGGCTGCGGAACATAAACGATTGGACAGGAACGACCAGAGTCCAGAACCTGTTCCATGTGGCGTATAATAGAGATGCCTTTTCTGCAGTGATCGCCAACGTTGATGGGACCTGACACAGCAACGGTACACATTTGATAATGCCTTAGTAGGGCAAAACATATCATTCTTATAAAATATAATACAATAAAACTTCTAGAAAACTGACGTTTTAATTTTTATTAATTATCAAAAGTGTGTTAATATTATTTTTACTGACACAGCAACGGTATACATTTGATAATGCCTTAGAAGGGAAAAACATATCATTCTCATAAAATATAATAAAACTTCTAGAAAACTGACGTCATCATTTTTATTAATTAGCAAAAGTGTGTTAATATTATTTTTACTGACACAGCAACGGTACACATTTGATAATGCCTTAGAAGGGCGAAACATATCATTCTCATAAAATATAATAAAACTTCTAGAAAACTGACATTATCATTTTTATTAATTAGCATAAGTGTGTTAATATTATTTTTACTGACACAACAACGGTACACATTTGATAATGCCTTAGAAGGGAATATTATGTAATTCCCATAAAATAAAATAAAACTTCTAGAAAACGTTTTCATTTTTATTAATTAGCAAAAGTGTGAAAATATTATTTTAAATAAAAAAATATTAATCGAATTTTTGGTTGAAATCAAACCATTTGATTGCTTGTCGTATTTCCACACATTAATTTAGTATGATTATGAATCTCAAATTAATATGAGTCATCCAGTTAAAAGTAAAATAACTTCTATTTATTTGTCCAATAATCCGGGACATTATCTCGCGTACCGTAACCATCAATTCCCGTTTCGAGGATCTCCTGCACATAATTAAGGAAAACTTTGACTTTTGCAAACTTTTCGATTCAATCACGACGCAGTTGGTTTAGACCCCAGACGTTATTAATTAAGGTTCTTTTGGGATGCTAATTGACTTGCGTTGTTTTTACGGAGCACAGTTTAAAGTCTATCCCAGTCTATATGCTGGGCGTACTACGAGGGCTCAACTCTACGAATAAATAACGAAAAGGTTTGTTCTCAAAATCGGATTACTTTTAATTAATACTAATTGAAAAGTAGATAAATAGTGATGTAATAAATCGTAAAAACATCTGTCAAAACTGATCATATTTGTAAACAATTTATAAATTTAAAAAATATTCTGATAATATCACGGAAGAAGAACCGGGTTGTCCAAAACATGTCTGATATTTAATTAAAAATTTTTTTAGAGTAAGTGTCGTATATACAAAGTATTTAAAAAAAGACAAATAGTGAGTAATTATTTTTTGCTTTCAGGAACAATAGTGTCGATTTATTTCCATCACAGATTTTTGTGTAGATTTTCACGGTTGGCAGCAATATAGTTAGTGTGTTTTTGGGATGTGATCAAATTCATTACCCTGAAGATGGAGACTGCAACGATCTCCGAAACGTCGGTCGAGAAGGAGATATCACACGGTGTTGCCCAAAAACACACCAAACATATCACAGATTTTCTCTACACCTTTTCACTTAAGACGAAAATTTTAACATTTCAAATTTCTAACTATTCAAATATTGCAAGTTTCTTTGTTAAGTATTTTAAACATATTATTTAACCATTTCTTTATATTTGTTTTTCAGAAGTTTTTATTTTTCTGCTACATTTCTGTCTGCTGGAAGCTGCTAAGGTTTAAAAAAATATAAAATTTTCAAAATCTTTAAATATCTAAATATAAGGTGAAAAATAGTTGTCGGAAAATCTAGGCCCGTTATTTAATTTAATTCAACCTACATATATACAGCCAAGTTCAAGAATAACCAAAAAAAATTAAATTTATTTTGTGGATGTTGGACAATGTTGGACGAAATGCCTATTGGTGGCGACGAAGTTCGCAACCCACCACACCATGTCTTCCACGGGGGCGAAAAGAGAAGGATGGAGTGCCGCATCGGTTAAAGTGTGACAGTCCATTTTTTCTGCCTACTCTTACGGGAGATGGCGTGATGGTTAGTTTGTTAGATAGTTAAAAAATATTTCAATTGAACATGTTGATTTTTGAAGAATACAAGAATTGTAAAAATTGTTAGAGATGAAAACCCAAGCAGAAAGAAATTACCAGGAAGGCCGCCAAAAAGATGGAGAGATGGCTGGACATCATCATTACAGGACAGCTCACCGACATAAATAGGTCATCCTAACAGGTTGACCTAAACTAAGAGGAAGAAGATATATTTTATGGGAATGGGTATGACATTAAACAAACAAACCATGAAACTTGGTTATACTTTCGCGAATATTTCACGGATTGCAACTAGTAAATACATTTTTTTCTGGTGTTTTGATCTTCGTATCGAACATGTTTTTAATTTATTCCATCTATAAAAAGAACAGTTGTTTATTAACAGTTATCGAAATTCCTCCCATTTTATTTTGTCACGGTCCCAGCTCGAGAGCGAACATTCTCCACCCGAACTCACGCGCTCTTCACGCGTACTTGAGTATGAAGATTTATGCTGGAATACAGGAGGCAACTTGTTCCACGAATTTCAGGGGATGTGCGTAGAGTGTTAGATAAATAATTATTTTATGGAGAACTAGGAGGCGCCTAGTTGTTTTGTTAGTACCTTCACACGTAGTGACTTTACGTTAATGTTTTACGTTTATGTACATACATATTGAATAAGTACGACGCTGCACCCAAAATATTCATTATACCTTCGTACGTATTACTTAATCTGTGGTCTGACATTTTCAGAAATAAATTATCTAAATAAACCTTTCACGTTCACGTTCTGCGAGGAAAGAAATATCGCCTGGTGCATCTAATATTGAAGGGAAAAATAGGGGGCCTCAGGGGGGCAGGGAGAAGGCAGATCTCTTGGCTGCGCAATGTAAGGGAATGGACGGGAATCGGAACTGTGGAGGAGCTATTCCAGACAGCGCAGGATAGGGAAGAGTTTACCAGAGTGATCGCCAACGTCGGGGGGACCTGACAGGGCACTTTAAGAAGAATAAGAAATTAACCCTTACATTACCCTGATGAGATCCGCTTGAAGCAGATTCGGTGGATGATGTGAAAACAAATTATCTGAATGTACTATTATTTTAAATTAACTAACCATTATGTCGTCTCACCGAAAAGGTAGGTAGAAAGAATACAATGCCATACTGTTCTTTCCTGACATACATCTCTCGCTTTATTAGCGTTCACACATCAAGTCATGGACGCACGTAGATTTTTTCGACTCCTCATGGACACTTAATATTAAATTTATTTGATCGTGTCGCGTTTTCCTCGGTCCTCCTCTTTTATTAGGTCTATTAACATACACTTTTTTACAATTCTTTCATCATTCATTCTTTACATATGTCCAAACTATCTTAATGGTCCTTTTTAATATTTTGTTCATAACACTTTCATTCGCACTGCATTCACTTCTTATATTTCCATCACTCTATCATACACAGATTTTGCTCATTATTCTTAGAGAACTTTAATTTTATATTTTATTTATTAGAATATGTTAGTAGTTTTATTAGTTATCGGGGAAGACGAAACACAACTATATTTTCCATTAATACACTAATAAGCTTGTAAATATTACAGATTTATGATTATTTTATTTTTACTTTTCAACTAATATAATTTAATAAAAAATTAAGCTTTTTACCACTTTTGTCATTATTTCGACAGCGACCGGTTATGCTGGGTTGACTTATATCGGAAGACCGAAAAAATCGAAGGAAGTATTCATATTACAATATTTCAAAACATCATTTTTTTATTCTTATTTTTTTAAATCATTTAATTATTTCAATCAAAACATATTGTTTACCCCTGTCATCACGTGTTTCATAGCGTAACTTTTACATTTCAGAAAAATGCAGATATTTAGCAAATTTGCGAATGTCATGCATTTATTTCATGTTTCCAGTTATTTTCCACATTTGTATACAGAAGATTATTTGAATACATTTAGTGTATACATTTTTTAAAGTTATTGATTCTCATGCCATGCGATAGGTAAATAACATATCGCCATTTTATTGTCACGAGAATTCTACACCAGATTAAAGAGATTGTTACAATCACACTGCCATCTCTGGGAATAGAACTCGGGACCATCGGTGTGGTCGTATTTTAGCACTCTGCCACGAAGGTCATCCTTAATTACTATTTGAATAAAAATCTTAATTCATTCATTTATTAATTTTCTTTAGTCTTTATTTTTATACAGCTGGAAGTATTTGTAGTAAATAACCTTATTGTAAGTGAAATGCTTGCGAATCAAATCGTAATATTGTTCCCCCTAAGCAATTAGGCAAATAGCACATCCGCTGTGCACAGTGGTCCAATATCCTGGATAACAGATTGGACCGCAAAACCGAACTACAATCCTTCAAATCTAGGGAGAGTGTGGAGGAAAGATAGTGTTTTCCCCTTGATTTGATGAATTGTCTGGAAGCCGTTTAATATTTTATCATACTCAACACATTCGAATAAATCTCCAGAAATATATCTTTCAGAAAATGAACATTAAAATTTGGAAAAATGAAAATTAGTTTATACACGATAGAAGGCCTAATAACAAAATGATCAATATTACTTCTGATACTGTTTTTTATTTAAAATACGTAAGAGACTCCTTATCCCGATACTGTTACTTATTACTATTTTAATAATCCATTTTGTAATGAACTATTTTTTTAACACGTTAACATTACTAATTAGCAATCACGCCGTTTCTCCAAAAGGGTAGGCAGAAATAATAGTTCACCACGCTGCTTGGTCCTGACATACCCGAATACGACATACGTCGATTATTCCGATTTCGAATGTGGTCACCTTAATATTTGATTAATTTG
Source organism: Lepidostoma basale (assembly GCA_022606425.2). NCBI lineage: Eukaryota > Metazoa > Arthropoda > Insecta > Trichoptera > Lepidostomatidae > Lepidostoma > Lepidostoma basale. The sequence continues at coordinate 369,326 of JAHDVF020000882.1, forward strand.
GTTATGTCATGATTTTTTTGATATTCCACTGCTTCTCTTTCCACTTCCATTCCACTTCCATTCCACTTCCAGTCCATTCATTCCATATGTCTAAACCATCTCATGTTTTAATATTACTTATGATGTAATCACCTGCCTTTCCTTATGTATTCTATTAATACTGTTTTCATCACTCTTTTTCCAGCTTTAAGTTTTCCTTCCATGCATAAGGGTCGGCACTAGAACTTTAAGAAACTAGAACTAGAACTCTCAAAATCATCACTGCAAATAAAAAAATATTTCCATTAGAAGTGATGACTTTGAGAGCGCCATTTATTTGGTTCCCTGCACCAACCCTTCTTTCGATGCGTTCTCTATTTTTCTATCTCTTGTAAAATACGCTTCCCAGAAAATTAAATTATTTAAGTAACTCAGATTTCTCACCTTTCTTATCAATGTTCTTCTTCCTTCTCAAATATAATTTCTTTTAATTCTAATTCTAATTACTTGCGTCATACACTTGTCACGAGACTTCAAGATTTTTCATACTGTTAGAGGTTAACGCATCATCCCATGCATATGATTGAAACATGAATTAAAACAGTGTACTAAAATTATAAATAAAAAACACAGATTTAGTCAGAATCAAGTGTTAATCAAGCAATGTATAGATAAAATGCAGAATTGAGGCAGCCAGAACTACGTTTAATAAAATGAAATCACTCTTCTGCGATGATAACATAAACTTGAAACTCCGCCAGAGAATGATCAAATGCTATGCGTGGTCTTATTGTATGGATGTGAAACGTGGACCTTGAAAGTCAACTCAATGAACAGACTGGAAGCATTTGAAATGTGGCGCCATCACCGAATGCTCAGAATTCTCTGGACAGACATGGTTACCAATACCGAAGTTCTGAGGTGAGCTAGAGTTGACAGGAAACTGTTATCAACTATCAAGGTTCGAAAGATTTCACATCTGGTGAAAAAGTACCAAGTGCGTGGGAAAAAGTACCACGTTCTGCAACTGATATTGGAGGGGAAAATTGAGGGACGCTGAGGGCCCGGTAGGAGATAAAGGTCCTGGCTGCTAAACGTGAGGGACAGCCATCCAAAGTATGGAGGAGCTGTTCCGAGCGGCGCAGGACAGAGACAGGTTCGCCGAGGTGATCGCCAACGTTGGGGGGACCCAACAGGACACTTGAACAAGAAGGAAAAGCTTTGTAAGAGTAGCAAGGGACGGTTTGTCTTAATGAAGCAAGCAAACTTCAAGGATGACCTCTAAAGCAAAGAAGGAAATCAGGCAATCTATTTCTCTAGAAGAATGAACTTGACCCAGAGAATGAGAGACCAAGAAGAAGAGGTATAATAATTAAGCATTCTGGATTTTTACAGTGTTTTTGTGATGCCGTAAGTTTTTTTTATCTAATATTGACTTGTGGTCTGTGATTGATAAAGGAAACACTCACGAATCCTTTCAAATTTATTATTATGTTACTATAATTTATAGGAGAAAGTGTATATTTCCCAAAATAGTTTGGCAGAACACTTCTCTGCTTTCTGGGCACCTAATGGGAATATGAAATCAGCGTAAATCTCGTAAAGATCAGTGAGCGTTTGGGAGAGGAAATTGTGTTTGGGAAACCAACGAATATACATTTGAGGTTTAACAATAACCAGTTGTGTGCGATAGGATTATGTCACTCTTTATTATCAATAAATATTTTTAGGAATTTTATTATCCGTATGACATTAATATTATATTGTCAGTATTTATTTATTTAATTGCCAGTATGAAAATGGGAAATTAAATATACGTGATTTCAATAACATTCAATAGTTATGTCCAACAATGCCCGGATAAAACATATTTTTGAATTTTAACCCATTTTGTGCGCTTGCTACATTTTCAGTACAAAAAAAAACATTCTGATCTGTGGTAGACTATATTTGCAGTTCATGTATGAATGTATTTTAAAAACTTTATTACTTAAGTTTCATGCTTATTAATAATGCTTATATTATGATGAAATTGGACTATCTGTCTGAGCTGTAATGTAGCTAACCGCAGCTCAAGACGATTTTATTTGAATGAAGTCAGCCTTTTAGTTCTTTTCCAACCCTAGAACTTTTAATTTCCATAAGCAATGATTTTAGTGGAAATAGCAAGGAAGAATAATCCTCTACGAATATAAACTTATTCACACTTCTAATTCCTGGGGGCAAGGATGGTGCCTCCACATATGGCGTTACAATATCCATATAAGTAACACCCGGCACCACTGGAAACGACACAAAGTCGGCGAAACTTTCGTGGCAGAGTGTCAAGAGCTATGACTCACACTGAAGGTTCTGGGTTCGATTCCCAGCGATGGCAGCGTGATTATCACACTGTCTTTGATCTGGTGTAGAATACACGTAACAATAACATAGCAATAGATAAGCTACATATCACATGTCATTAGAATTATTAACTAACTAACTAACTAACCATCACGCCGTCTCCCCGAAAGGGTAGGCAGAAAGAATGGACTGCCACACTTTTACCGATGCGGCACTCCATCCTTCTCTTTTCGCTCCGCGGGAGACGCGGTGTGATGGGTTGCGAACCTCATCGCCACCAATAGGCATCTCCCGCTATTATAATAGAATTATTATAATAGCCAAATAAACAAATAGTAAACGGTAATTGGATTCTAAGTAACTGTTTGTCATTGGCACGAAGGCGATGAACACTTTTTATTAGTTTATTATTCAAATTTTGAAAACATCGTAATAAATTCGTGAAATTTATCCTTAAAGATATTACACAATTTATCATTAATTTGTTTGCTGTTGTTATTCCGAAATTCTACTCTATCTTATTTACTTATTAAGCGCTAATGAGAAAAACACATAAATTAGCGGAAAATTAACGTTGAACTGCAATACCCCACATTCAGGCGAGTTATTCACATTATCTCCAGCTCCGAAGTTTGGCGCCCACGGCGAAGTTAATTGCTTCAAAAGTTTAATCTCCCCAAAGGAGAGGCAGATCGGAGATACGGACACCAAGTTTTTTTTTTGTTCAAAGATATCACGGCGTTTTCTAGGATCGAGACCGAAATTAAAAGTGTAGTAGACATAGTAGATCGCAAACTTCATATCATTTTAATTATCATACTTTATAACTTACTATCTTTCCGTTAAACATAATTTGTTAACATTTTGAATGTATACGAATACTTGAAGACGAATACTGGATTTTACCCATTGCGGGTTAAAATTGCTTAATCAAATCTTAACATATGGCCCAAGTGTAGATTGAACTAAAAAATGTGAAGTGTTAGTCCGACATTGTAGCATATATCCAAAAATTTGGCAGACGTGGTGGTCGTAAGAAGGCAGAATGGGGAATGTTGTATTACATAAAGCGAGCGCTCAACCCAACCAATGACAGGTCATAAGTCCTGTAAACGCCTCGACCACCATATTCTGTTTCCAATCTGATTTCGCTGAACTCTCTTGACGGAAGTTCATTTTAAATAATAATTAAATTATTAGAAAGAAATCGTTTGTAATAATCATTAATTTAAACTAAATTGTCCATTTTAAACTATTTTTAAAGTTTTTTAAACTATTTTTTACGAGTCGTTGAATAGGAAGTTTATAAATACATTAATGATCGTGCAGATAATTTGAAAAAGTTAGAAAGACTTCAATCTTAGTAAATTAAAAAAATTCTTATTATATAATTTTTATTTATTTATTAACAATATTCTGTTATCTTTATTAATTTTTTTCTAATTATAAACGAATCGGAACGTGTTATTCTGTAATGTTTATATATATTTTAAAAATAAATTGGATTGAATTGAATGATTTTTCCTGGAAGAGAAGCCAATTTTTGGCTTACTTAATATTAAACCGTTTATGTTATTTGTTTATTTTTTATATTTGTGTTTTTAAATATGCGCAATTGTATCTTCTTTGTGTTTAAAAAAAAATGTTGTATTCTATAGTCATAAGCGGTGTGGTAATGTACTGTTGTGTTTATGATTTAAAAAAAATGAATAAAAAATTAATTTAATGAATGAATGAAGAAAGAATGGTAAAAAAATTATATGTTTACGATGTAAATGGAAAACGTGGCACGATCAAATAAATCAAATATTGAATGTCGGCCATGTGAGAAGTCAGAGAAATCGACGCGCGTGCATGACACGATGTATGAATGTTGAGGAAGAAAGAGAAATATGTTAGGAAAGAAAAGTGTGGCAGTCCATTTATTCTGCTTACCCCTTCGGAGAGACGGCGTGATGGTTAGTTAGTTAGTTAGTATTATATATTTAATTATATATATTTATATATATATATATATATATATATATATATATATATATATATATATATATATATATATAGCAAGTATATATATATATATATATATATATATATATATATATATATATATATATATATATATATATATATATATATATATATATATATATAGTATAGTATATATATATATATATATATATATATATATATATATATATATATATATATATATATATATATATATATATATATATATATATATATATATATATATATATATATATATATATATATATATATATATATATATATATATATATATATATATATATATATATATATATATATATATATATATATATATATATATATATATATATTTATACAACAGGCTAAGCTATTATATTCATTCTCATCACATATGATAGGTAAAATAGGAAAAATAAATGAAAATCGGGGAGTAACAGAAAGAAACAAACAGAACCTGATCGGAAATCTGCGACAATCGTATGTAGAGCGGAAAATTCACTGACACTTTCGAGCAATTAGATAAAAGAAAGGGAATAAAAAGTTCACAAGCAGTTCCGCCGGGATTGCACGAGAAATTGAATTGATTGCGACGCTTCACAAAGGTAAAGAAAATCAATCGAAGTTTCGAGAGATTGCTCTAAAACAAACTGTATAAAGAATTTTGTAGCGATTCCCCCGTTCCCACCTGTCGCGAGCGCTGAGCGGTACGCGACGACAGCCAGAGGACGAGCAGCGTGTGTGGGAATCGCACCGTTGCACCATACAAATACATTGCCAATGCAGTAATAACCATATTTAACAACTGACAATTTATTGACATGATATAAATACTGTTTAAAAATAGAATATCAACTGTATAGAAACTAACTAAGTAACTAACCATCTCCCCGAAGGGGTAGGCATAAAGAATAAACTGCCACACTTTTCTTTCCTGACGTATTTCTCTCGTTTCCTCAATATTCATACATCGTGTCATGCACGTACGTGGATTTCTCCGACTCCCCACGTGACCGACATTCAATATTTGATTAATTTGATCGTGCCACGTTTTCCTCGGTCTTCCTCTATTTCTAGCTCCGTTCACGTCGTTTACATATACCTTCTTCACCATTCTATCTTTACTCATTCTTTCCATGTGTCCAAACCATCTTAACGACCCTTTCATTATTGGTTATAACACTTTCATTCGCACCGCATTTACTTCTTATACTTGCATTTGACACTCTATCATATACAGATTTACCACACATTTGTCTTAGAGATCTCATTTATTCTTCTTTCATCCTTCCTTTGCCAGTTTCTTGCACGCAGTTATCAATTTCTTAGATTTCAAATATGTGGTTTATGTATTATTAAATAATAAAAAAAACTAACTAACCAAACATCAATTTTTTTCTCTAGAGGGGTAGGCAGAGATAATGTACAGCCATAGTGGTCTATCTTGACATACCTGTCGAGCTTCTTGTACATTTATACAATGTAATATGTCGTAATATTCGTCGATTTTCCGTCTTCAAATAATGAAATAATTCAGTCACGCCATGCTTTCATTGATTGCTTACGGCATTTATTTCCACTCATAGGAATGTATTTGTATACAAAATGGTTAATTATTCTTCTATTATTCATTCGTTTCAGATGACCAAACCATATATTAAATTCAAAGTCCTTAAACACAGTGTTTAGACTGTTGTAAATAGGTATTCGGTGATTAAAACGGTGTACGAGTTAAAATTGATCAAAGTAAAAACACACGACAGCAGAGTTCGAGTTAGAAGCTAGGAGCTAGCTACAAAGGCATTAATTTGAATTAAGAATTCAAACTTGAAAACGATGAAACCAATAGAATATTTGTATTATTAGCAACGGGTAAAAGCCAGTCCCGAATGCCCGCACCCCACGGCTGTGTATTTCGCAAACAACTTTTTAAACGATTAGGTTCAACGATCAACTTAATCGTGAAAAGGCACTTGGTTTGTTAAATTTGATTGATTGAGTATTGATACTATCTGCCGCGAGCGCCCCGCCTGCCGTGTTTACTCACGCCTGGGTGGAAGCTGAATATGGCCTTCTGCCACTTTCACTTCGAAACTTCTCCTGAAGTTTGAAATTCATCTGTACGTTTCCTTGAAGTGTACCAACATGTGTACAAGATACTAATTTCTGTTTTCAGATTATTTTTTTTAAACCACAGTACATTTCGTTATAAATAATGAAAATAAAAACTTCTTTTTAAACGATACTTACTTTTCTTCTTTATTCACCATAACTTTGGGTTGCGGATTCATTGAACAACATACATTTTGTACACAACAACAACTCTAATCAAAAATTAAAATAAAAAAAAACAAACTTGTTTCGAACACTTCATTAGTGATATGAATATTATAATTATTCAAAAGAAAATTACAAATGTGGTCAGTTTTGACAGTTTTAATTTTTCTTTTTTAACAAACTAGCTAACTAACTAACCGTCACGCCGTCTCCCCGAAACGGTAAGCAGAAATAATGGATGGAAAGTTTTATCATATTACCGGTAAAAGCCTTCGTGACCTAATAAGAAATACAGAAATCCGGAGAATTTGTGAAGTTGAAGACATTGTCAGATGGGACCGTCAAATAAGGAGACGTTTTCCCGTTTGCAAGAAAATATGATTTCAAAGATAGTTCAAGATAGTCTACCATAGGGTTCCCGACCACGTGGCCGACCACCGTAAAGATGGTGAGATAGTTGGCAATTCTGGAAACAATTTTCTTCTTATAGGTCTAATGATCAGACCTATAAGAAGAATATTGTTTTATAATTACAAATTTTACGCTGTTCCATAAAAATTTACTTTAAACTAAAATAATATCACAAGTTTTAATTTATCGGACAGAACAATGATGAAAAATTCTATTTATGTCAGAAAATTCTAAACTTTATAAAAGTACTGCGTAAAACGTATTATATATGGTATACGAATATGTTTTCAATTTACGGTTCATATGTTCTGTATATATGACACAAGAGTCAAAACAATATTGTACGTTCAAACTTTTCGGATCCTCAATAAACATGTTGACAGAAAACTCACAAATATCGCCTTTATGTCAAGTGTATAAATAACATACGTCTACATATACGAGTATACAAATATTGAAAAACGATAAACTACAAAGAATTAATGTTTTAAAAAAAATGTTGGTCAATTTTTTTAAAAACTTCCTGCAAGCTTAATTAAATTTTCATTACCTGTTTATATAATCAAACATTTTTTTAATATTTCTAAAATCTGACTTTATTTATGAAAATTTCTAAATGATATTATATTCATTTAGTAAATATGTAATGACTTTGTCAATATTAACACTGATGAGGGATTTCTGTGTCCCGAAACATGTTTGTTTAAATTATAAAAAAGTGTTGTGATAATTCAAAGTTCTTATAAAAGACTATTCAATTATGAATCCACAACACAAAGTAATGATGAATATAGAAAAAAAAAAATTGTTGTATATTTCAAGTTAAATTTTTGGTATATTTTAGGCGTTAACATTTTGGAATTCCTTAATGATTTTTTAATAAATAAAAACATTGTTTTTTCAACTTTTATGTTTGTGTTTCTTGAAACGTTTCGAAGGTTATACATTTTCATCATAGAGAGAAGGATATAAACTCCATTCGAACATGTCAAGATAAATAAACTCAAAAGTAGAAATTATGTGTTTTTATTCATATAAAAATCGTGTGCGCAGAAGGTATAAACTTTCGTAAGAGGCGCTTAATTTATTGTGTGACATTATTAAATAAAATAATAATACACTTTTAATATTTGTATCTAAACCATTTTATTTGTTAACACCAACCGGTTTCACTTTATTCTCTCACCCTGACATAGCCCGGCGAGAGCGAAACCGGATGGCGTTAACAAATAAAGTGGTTTAGATACAAATATTAAAAGTGTATTATTATTTTATTTAAGACGTTAACACTTCTTTGGCGAAACAAAACAAGAATAACTTAATATTTTTATATCGTTTGCCAATATTCTACGTTAGAAGAAAAGAAGATAAAACAATAGAATAATATACGAAATAAAATGAATAAAGGTTTAATTGAAAACGTGCCAAATAAAGTATAACTTCAAAAATACTTAAAAAATATAACCTCAATTAAAAAAACTTTTAGGGTTTTTTACATTCCGCATAATATACGAAAGTACTCCCTTAAAATGTGACACAGTTTGTTGTAACCATTAAAATTTAACATTTTTCACGACCAACTTCATTTAAGTCGCGTTTCATGACATGTTTTTGCAATTCGTGAGTTGGCATGCGTAAAATATCCGTCCGTTTATTTATTTATTGTAGGGTAACATACAGTGATTGTTAATACAAATGCAAATGAATAAACGTACAGTTAAATAAAGACGTAGAAGTTTACCCGCCGCTTACCCAAAGCTGTTATAGGACGCAGCGGCGCCCCTTCGCCAGCTTTGCTCAAGCAATCCCAAGGCCCGCCCCCCATCCACGCAGGACTTACATTAGCTGGAGAATGCACCATTCCAGAAAAAAAAGGAAAAGGCAAAAAGGGTATCTAGGCCACATTCAATCCAGTTTAATTTCAATCCACTTCTGTGTCCCAATCTAAAAAAAACAAAGCAAAATATCGTACATGAGTTTATGGCCTATTATAAAATTGTAACAGAGTGTGGGATGGGAGAGAAAACTTGGAATGATGAAAGAAAAAAAATCTTAAGTAAATGGAGAAAACAGTCATGGAAATGAGAGACAGGAACACAGGGAACCTTACATTTTAAGGTGTATAATTTAAAAATAAAATTGATCCGTTATTATCATTGACGGCTAACTTCGCCATGTCGCACTTCCGTAACCGGGGGCGCCCGCAGCTTTCAATTTTACTCTCTACTAAACGCGTCAAAAAAGTAAAAAAAATAAACTAACTTACCATCACGCCGTCTCCCGAAGGGGTAGGCAGAAATAATGGACTGCCACAATATTCTTTCCTGACATATTTTTCTCGATTCCTCAACATTCATACATCGTGTCATGCACGCGCGTCGATTTCTCTGACTCCTCACATGGCCGACATTCAATATTTGATTTATTTAATTGTGCCACGTTTTCCTCGGTCTCCCTCTATTTCTAGTTCCATTTACAACGTAAATATTTTTTTTACTATTATTTCTTCATTCATTTTTTCCATGTGTCCAAGCCATCTTAATGATTCTTACATTATTTTGTTCATAACACCATCCGCCATAACATCATTCGCACCGCATTCACTTTTTTATTTCCATTCGACACTCTATCATGCACTGAGTATCCAAAAATTCGTCTAAGAGATTTAATTTCTAATGCATTCATTCTACTTTCATTTCTCTGACTCGTCACATGGCCGACATTCAATATTTGATTTATTTGATCGTGCCACGTTTTCCTCGGTCTTCCTCTATTTCTGATTCCATTTACATCGTTAACATATACTTTTTTTTTCAATTCTTTTTTCATTCATTCTTTCCATACGTCCAAACCATCTTAATGATCCTTTCTTAAAAAAGTACAAGTTCAAAAAAATCTTTACTTCAAGTTTGTTAATTTATTGTAAAATATTGTGATAGAATATCTCGTTAAGTCACTTCAGGTATTGGGATCGTAGTTTAGTTTGTTCAATCCCCATGTTAGTTAAAGGTCAAGTATTAGCGGTCCGCCGTCGCTCGGCGGGTGCAGTCTTCCTCCCCGGGGAATACTTACCCCCGCATTAGAAATTCAGATCAGACCGTTTGCCAATTCAAACAATGGCTGATTGAAAAATCTGTTTCATGAATACGTTCACAGTCACGTATAAATACCAGAGTTTATGTAAAGTTCTGTGTTCTCCCACTCTTGCCAGGATTGCATTTTATTATGTAACTCTTTTACTCTTTTAAATCATTTTCACCGATTCGCCACGATAATGGAAATAATATTGTCAGTTTGTACAATGTGATATAAATTATACTTTCGTATGAAGTACTTAATTTGTGGTGTGACATTATTGAATATAATATTAATACGTAATTATTAAATATAAGTCCTGGTGAATTGTATGTATGAGGTATGCATGCGAAATGATCTGATGATGAATGTTAATAAGTCCAAGGTAATGATTTTTGAAAAGGAAGAAACCATGACAATCTGCAACATTAGCGTGAATGGTGAAAATTTGGAGCAAGTAGTTGGGTTCGTGTGATTAGGTAGTATATTTACAAAAGATGGGCGAGTGGAGAGGGATATTGAAAGAAGGGTTGGGGCAGGCAACAAAGTGAATAGTGCATAATTACATTAATACATTAGTACATTATTAAATATAATATTAAAACAAACTAACTAACTAACCATCACATCGTCTCCCCGAAGGGGTAGGCAGAAAGAATGGACAGCACAACTTTTCTTTCCTGACATATTTCTCTCGATTTCTCAACATTCATACATCGTGTCATGCACGCGCGTCGATTTCTCTAACTCCTCAAATGGCCGACATTCAATATTTGATTTATTTGATCGTGCCACGTTTTCCTCGGTCTTCCTCTTTTTCTGGTTCCATTTACATCGTTAACATATAATTTTTTTACCATTATTTCTTCATTCATTCTTTCCATATGTCCAAACCATCTTAAAGATTCGTTTATTATTTTGTTCATAACACCATCGTTCGCACCGCATTCACTTCTTATAATTTCATTCGACACTCTATCGTACACAGAGTATCCACACATTCGTCTAAGAGATTTCATTTCTACTGCATTTATTTTACTTTCATCCTTCTTTTGCCAGTTCCATGCTTCGCTTCCATACACAAGGGTCGGTAGAAGAACACAATATTAAAACAATATTATACATAATATTAATATTAAATATAATATTAATTTGTATAAACACCCCTTTATTAGTTTCAACAACCAACCGCTTTCGCTTCCGTCGGAGCTTTGTCAGGGTTACAAACGACACTGAGATTGAGACAAAAAGACACAGTGTCTTTTGAAACCCTGACGAAGCTCCAGCGAGAGCGAAATTGGCTGGTTGTTGAAAATAATAAAGTGGTCCAAATACAAATTTACAGTTGTATTAATTTATATTTGACATAATTTTATTTTTCATTTTTATTATTTTTTTTCTTAAGTGAAGAATGCGTAGATTATGTAATTCTAAATATCTTCAAATTATAACTTTCTTCGCTAGTTTCAATCCAAAATATCAATAAGCAGCAAAGTAGAACATTTTTGGTGGTTTATGGGATGCCACTTGGGGCTTTAATATGGTAGTTTCCCGTTGCTTTTCCGCATTTATATACAGTAAGTTATTTGACCAGTAAGTGTTTTACAGTAAGTTATATACAGTAAGTTATTTGATTCACTGTTTTGGGTCTGTTGTATAATTATACACCAGGCCAAAAACAGTATGACAATCACACTGCCATTTTTGGGAATCGATCCCGGGACCTTCGGTGTGGCAGTCATAGCTCTTGCCACTCTGACAGCAAAGTCGTCGTTATTACATATAAATGACGTTATTGTTTACTGTATTGTACTTTTATTTTGCTTTCTAATTCATACAAGATGGCGTTTACTATAAATATTGGTATTTTTTTTTATTAGTGTGAAGGCTCTGCATGATTGTGTAAGCAACGTCATAATTTGAGAAACTTGTGTGGTTCGAGATGTGGCCGGATGGGGGCGACTGTATCAATGGAACTGGTACCAACATACACAGATAATTAATTCTACAAAAATCACATAAACAGCTCTGCACGGAATTCCAGATGGACAGCATCTACCAGAAAGATGCAAAAAATGATGCAAATTCATCTAATTAGTCTAATAACTAAAGAGTTAATTTTTATTTATTTATTGATAAAAAATTCTACACAATAATCATTTAATTGTAGCCAACAACTTCTTTAATAATAAAAATATTAAATATGTTTTCTGAAAGCTATAAATAAATAAAAATTAGTATAAACTTAGTTCATGGTTGTCTTAAATTAATATGGTATAAGTTTTTCTTTAAGTAACGAATCACCTGAGATGATATAGACATATAGAACGAATGGACGGTAAAATACATATAAAAGCAGTGTGAGTGGAAAGAGTAGCCGTGGAAGACGATGGAAAGCGTGACATGACCAAATTAATCAAATACTAAATGGCGGTCATATTAAAGGCGGTTAAATCGAAGAATCAATTACGATATTTGATATTTGAATTAAGATTTAGCTAAAAAAGTATGCAAGGATAGAGCAGTATGGCAGTTCAGTCTTTCTGCCTCACCTTCGGAGAATGGCGTAATGGTTAGTAAGTTTAAATTAATATCTCAAAAAAAAAAATCACAGATGATGACATAAAACGGGAGCAAGCAATACACCATTATTATAACAGCCCTTAGTATGAATTGCCCTTGTTTGTCAAGCTCACTATTAATTTAGTACCTTGATGCTTTGATGAATTTTGAAGTTCGACCTGAATACGACTGAAAAAAATTATTCTCCTAAGGATAGGCAATATGTGCTACAGGCGGTTTACAGTTTTGTTGTTGAATTTAATTTAATTTTGATTAAAAATAATTATATACTTAGGAAATTAAAAATAACTTTGTTTATTCCACTACTTATTTAAAAAAAAACACGACATGTTTCGGAGGATACCTCCATCTTCAGGTGTACAAATATAATAAAAACTAAACAATGAAAGACTAATATAGCACTGGTTGAAATATTTTTTTAGGGAAATAAATCTTTCTTTAATTTAATTTTTTTTATATAACATAGCTTTATCAGCCGTACTGGCATAAATCAATTCATTGAACGCTTAAGCATAAACACTGTAGAATCTCACAGTAATATACTTAGGAAATTAAAAATAACTTTGTTTAATACACTAATTATTAAAAATATATAATAAAAAAACACGACATTTTTCGGATGATACCTCCATCTTCAGGTATTAAAAAATAATAAAAACTAAACAAAAAAAGACTAATTGAAATATAATACTAATAATAAACACTGGTTGAAATATTTTTTTAGGGAAATAAGTCTTCATTAATTTTAATTTTTTTATATAACTTTGCCTTATCATAATTATTATTTCAATCAAAACTAAAATCCAACATGTATTCATAATAAATATTTTAAGTTTTTATCAGTATACTATGGAAACAATAAGACAATATAAATTAATTGTATCTCAATAGAGACGAAGATGCAAACTGGAAACTGAATATGGTTGATCAAGGAGTTTACAGGACTTATGACCTGTCATTGGTAGGGTTAAGCGTACGCTTTATGTAATTACAACATTCCCCATTCCACCTATTTCTTTATGACCATGTAAGACAAATTTTGGAGGTTGTATATATGTTACAAATCTACGTTTATCTTCACATAGCAGTTTCAATACGCCATCTATAATATGTAGATTTGATTACATATGTTAAACTTTTTAAGATTAATCTATATAATTCACACACTAACGCCATCTATGGAGATTAATTTTAAGCATTTAGCAAACTACTTTATTAACACAATGTGAAGGCTATCGCCATTAGCGCATTGTTTAGAAGCCGCCTGGAGATATCACTCCTATCTATATGCCAAAGAATTGACCAGAATGATTTCAAATATTTTTTTGTGAATGTATACTTATACTTGTATATGAATACTGGATTTCAACCATGGTGGGTGATTAATTGATGAAATTTAATTGTATCTCAATAGAGAGGAAGATGACGTCTTCGTCTCTATTGAGATACAATTAAATTTCATGAATTAATCACCCACCATGGGTGAAATCCAGTATTCGTATACAAGTATAAGTATACATTCACAAAAAATATTAATAAGACAATAGATTTGTAAACCACCAGTTTTCAACAATTGAAATAACAATATGCTGACATCAAGATCAATACAAGATAAGAACGTCTCAAGATGGATAAACTTCAAACGACCATTCCTCAATTGGTTTTTGAATACAGTTATTTGCGACATTTAAATTATTTTGATAAATTGATCTTATTCTTGAAGTCTGATTTCTATTACTGACTTATTTGTGTACTATTCGTCTTGGTATGGCGGTCCGATTAATTCTGTATACAAAAAAACAAACAATGTGTAAATAAGAAGTTAAAAAAAATATCCATTTTATAATAAAAACAAAATTTGAAAGAGGTAAAATAATTCATTCATTATGGAACTGGCAAAAGAAGGATGAAAGTAGAATAAATGCAGTAGAAATGAGATCTCTTAGACGAATTTGTGGATACTCTGTGTATGATAGAGTGTTGAATGAAAATATAAGAAGTGAATGCGGTGGGAATGATGGTGTTATGAACAAAATAATGAAAGGATTATAAAGATGGTTTGGACATATGGAAAGAATGAAGAAGAAAGAATGGTAAAAAATATATAAGTTAACGATGTAAATGGAACCAGAAATAGAGGAAGACCGAGGAAAACGTGGCACGATCAAATAAATCAAATATTGAATGTCGGCCATGTGAGGAGTCAGAGAAATCGACGCGCGTGCATTACACGATGTATGAATGTTGAGGAAGAGAGAGAAATATGTCAGGAAAGAAAAGTGTGGCTGTCCATTCTTTCTGCCCATCCCTTCGGTAAGACGGCGTGATGGTTAGTTAGTTAGTTGGTTAGTTTTTAAAATAATTCATTAATAAGTAGTTCCCAGCCACGCGTTGCTGTGTCTCAATTTGGTTAAATTGAAAATTGTCCCAAAATGGTGAATCAATGTTCTCCATCCGAAACCACCGGCCCACACCCAAGGCTATGTTCGTCCCATTTGGTTCTGTACCCAGATCCAACCAACCCCTAACCAAGGCCACTCCTTCCGTCCCTCCAGTACCCCCAGACCCCTCCAGTCGTTCCTACCCAGGTAGTCAGGCCCTAAAGTCGGACCCAACCCACCACATCAAAAATATCCAACCTCAACATCCGAGAAAGGATTTCCAACAGGTGAATAACTTCCGGTCTGGAACTTCCGAGAGGACGATTTCCAAAGTAAAAACACGCACACATTCGAATGTAACGTTATGTTAAAATCAAGCAATCGGTAAATAACAAAATTTCAAATCAATCGGGTTTTCCAAAAGAAGAAGAAGAAGAAGAAGAAGAGTATATAAAACACGATCGTATTCAATATTAACCTTTAAACTTTAAACCATAAACTCTTCCATTTACGCTTTGATGAAAATCAACTGAAAAATAATACATGAGATATCGATTTTTACGATTGTAAGAATTGTGTTAGCTCACACGTATGTTTTTACGGCAATATTTAATTTAAAAAAAAACTTGGATATTTGTTATATTTTAGATGAAATAATTTATTTACAAAAATTGCAAATACATTCCTTAAAAATAACAGAGTTAAATCAACCAATAAGTAGTTTTTATAATATATAATAAAACTCCTAGGAAATAAACGTTTTCATTCGTATTAATTATTTAAAACGGAGTTTTAAATCATTGTACAAGAAACAATGAAAACATTGTTTTATGCATTAAAACATAAACAAAGATTTTAAACCAATTTCATGTTTATATTTATATCACTTTTAAGGCTCATGCAATTTCCTTAACTACTCGACAAATTAATAATTATTCCATTCTATTTCAGTAGTACCCGATTGGTTGAGAGAATGCAGTTTATTTTATAAGAGGCGCAGTAACCCGTTACCACGAGCTGTTTTCAATGACTATGCAATGAAAGAACCTACATCTAGCCGCATATTACATGCACAAAATAAATTCAGGGATGTTAAAAATTAAAATGTCTAATTCACAAAAACTCACTCACAAAAATATGACTAATATTTTCTATTCTAGACCTAAAACAATCCTTAATGTGAGCTTAAATATAAGCTCCGATAATCAGGTCACTTACTCGTATATGTTCAAATATATACAAAAAAAATACCTTTACTTAGATCCACATAATAAAACTAATAGATAGATAATTGGAACAAATTTCTCAAAAATTCATTCACGAAGAAACGCAGATAATAATAATTATAAAATAAACCATCACGCCGTTTTCCCGTAGGGGTAGGCAGAGAGAATGGACCACCACACAACTCTATCCTGGCACACCACTCTAGGTTCCTCAACATTCATACAGGGAGCCATACACGCACGTTGATTCTTCCGACTTCTAACATGATCAACCTTTAACATTTGATTAATTTGGTTATGCCATGTTTTCCTCGGTCTACCTCAACTGCTTGCTCCATTTACATCATTAATGTATACTTTCTTAACCATTATTTCTCCATCCATGCGCTCCATACTTTCGAACCAATGCAGCGATCCTTTCATAATTTTGTTCATAATACCTTCTTCCGCTCTACATTCCTTTCTTATCAGCATTTGAGATTCTGTCGTATATCGTTCATTCACACATACGTTTTAGGTACCTCATCACTACCGCATTTATTCTGCTCTCATCCTTCTTCTGCCAGTTCCATGCTTCGCTTCCATACATTGGGGTTGCTACCAGAACTCCTTTGTGAACGGCCGTTTTCACTTTCATTGATAAATTCTGGTTTCCAATAACTATTTTAAAGCGCCATTCATAATAATAATAATAAGCTAATATAAACAATTTAACTTTGCCTGGTTAACTAAATATTCATATTACCAATTATTTATAGATAAACGATTCTTTAAACAATTAAAAATATTTCACTTAAAAATTCACAGTTTTAGTATTTACAGTATTCAATTAAAGTAGACACACATCGAATTTAAATTAAAATAAAATTAAATATATAGTGCGGTGGGAAAGAGGCAGATGGCGCTTTTGGGGATCACGCGGACCGCATGGAACTTTCAACACCAAAACAATATTTTAAAATTGAATATTTAATATAATATTGTTCCAAAATATGTCCTAACTTACTAAACATCACGCTGTCTCTCCGAAGGGGTAGGCAAAGAGAATGGACTGCACACTTTTCTTTCCTGACATATTTCTCACGCACGTCGATTTCTCTGACTCCTCACGTGGCCGACATTCAATATTTGATTTATTTTATCGCGCTACGTTTTCCTCGGTCTTCCTCTATCTCTGGATTCATTTACATAGTTAACACATAATTTTTTTACAATTCTTTCTTCATTCATTATTTCCATATGTCTAAACCATCTTAATGATCCTTTCATTATTTTGTTCATAACACCATCATTCGCACCACATTCAGTTATTATATTTTTATTCGACACTCTATCATACACAGAGTATCCACACATTCGTCGAAGAGATCTCATTTCTACTGCATTTATTCTACTTACGTCCTCCTTTTGACAGTTCCATGCTTCACTTCCACACACAAAGGTCGGTAGAAGAATACCATTGTGCACTGCCATTCTAGCTATTTTGGGTAGGTTTTTGTTTTCGATGACAACTAAGTGCACCATTCACTTTGTTGCCTGCCCCAACCCTTTTTTCAACATCCCTCTCCACTCGCCCATCTTTTGTAAACATACTACCTAAATACACGAACTCATCTACTTGCTCCAAATTTTCACCATTCACGCTAATGTTTAAATGCATATAAGTTAGGTAGTTCCCTAAATATTAAAGTACACTTTAATATATAATATATAAAAAAACGGAAACCCAAGCAGTAAAGAGGTCATTAAATGACAATTCGCCATCAAAAACAGTCATACGACCTAAACCTAGGAAGGATGAAGAATAAGCTTTAAGTAAAACAAAGCTTTCGCTTCACCCTGGATGGCGTTCCAGTATTAATTTGAGAAAGCTCAACCTCCAAATATTCAGCAGTATCGTTAAAAGCATACTGCTGTACGGATGTGAGACTTGGAAATCTACCGCGGACGTTATTGGAAAACTCGAGGTGTTTATAAATAGGTGCCTTCGCTCAATATTCAAAATCTATTAGCCCCAAACAGTGTCAAATGCCGTTCTCTGGACCATAGCAGGCGAAAAGCCAATTAGAGAACATGTCGCTAGACGTAGACAGTGGATCGGTCACACTCTGAGACGGAATCTAGCCTGCATCGCTCATGGCGCACTAGACTGGTCCCCGATGGGGGGAAAGAGGAAGCGAGGCAGACCTAGAACCACCTGGAGAAGAGCCATGCAGGACGAGGATAAGGCAGCCGGCCTCCCTTGGGATAATGTTAGGCATCAGGCATGCGATAGAGTCAGGTCGAGAAGGTTTCTTGAGGCCCTATGCACTACGGAGGTGTGACAGGACAAAAAAAAAAACAAATCAGGTAGTTTGTAACCAATACGATGTCTATGAAAGGGATTGAAAAATTTGAATTTCATGTGATATTTTATCTCTATTAATTATACACTATTATATGGAATATCAGTATATACGAGTATTAAGTACAATAAATTTGGAATATTAGTATATATTATACACTATAAGAAAAACTTGCGAAATAGAGGATATCGTTCAGTGGAATAGATCCAGAAGAAGATACTGGAGGGACCATGTAGCCCGAATGGATGGTGACAGACTTGCATATACAGCCGCTTATTAAATCCCCTCCGGACCCCGCCCACCTGGAAGACCGCCTAAGAGATGGAGGGACAGCTGGATCTCATCATCCGACGAGACATGATTTCTGTGTCACAGATCGTTAGATCTATTAAAAGAAGAAGAAGAAGTTTTATTACGTAAAGATTGCAATGAAAATTGTTTTAGATGGAGAAAAATTGTAAAAAGAAAATGATATCGGATATTAGTGATTAAGTTTATCGCGAGTTGATCACCATAGGAGGAATTAAGTGGCCGATGACTCGGCAGCCCTGCAGCCGAGAGGTACCTCGCCGGGAACAGGAAAGGCTCCTAATGAACGACCATTAGTGCCGTGATGAATGGACGGGTAAACGAAGCCAATTCCAGTTTCAGGTTGTCCCGCCCGCCCCGTCTCCGCCCCCGCCGCCGCTCAGCCTCCGGAGGGCGGCTCATGGTACTCGAAACACGTTCAACATTTAATTACAATAGATATCATCGGTTTATAATAATGGGTACACATGAAATAATATGCAATGCCAAATTAGGTTGAAATAGTGCACTCATATGTGGCTATTGGTTTACAAAATACACACTCACATAAACACATAATAATAATATAATACTGAAAACGTAGAGCAGGATCCTTAAAACTTTCTTCCATAAATCAATCTACAGTGTGAGGTTTGTTACTTAAACAATTTTAAAATGTATAAATGTACAGGAAGCTCGACAGGTATGTCAAGACAGACCACTATGGCTGTACATTATCTCTGCCTACCCCTCTGGGGAAAATAATTGATGTTTGGTTAGTTAGTTTTTTTATTATTATTTAATAATACATAAACCACATATTTGAAATCTAAGAAATTGATAACTGCGTGCAAGAAACTGGCAAAAGAAGGATGAAAGTAGAATAAATGAGATCTCTAAGACAAATGTGTGGTAAATCTGTTTATGATAGAGTGACAAATGCAAGTATAAGAAGTGAATGTGGTGCGAATGAAAGTGTTATGAACAAAATAAGGAAAGGGTCATTAAGATGGTTTGGACACATGGAAAGAATGAGTGAAGACAGAATGGTAAAGAAGGTATATGTAAACGGCGTGAACGGAGCTAGAAATAGAGGAAGGCCGAGGAAAACGTGGCACGATCAAATCAATCAAATATTGAATATCGGTCACGTGAGGAGTCGGAAAAATCGACGTGCGTGCATGACAAGATGTATGAATGTAGAGGAAGCGAGAGACGTATGTCAGGACAGAACAGTGTGGCGTTCCATTCTTTCTGCCTACCCCTCCGGGGAGACGGCGTGATGGTAAGTTAGTTAGTTAGTTAGTGCACTTATATGTGGCTATTGGTTTACAAAATACACACTCACATAAACACATAATAATATAATACTGAAAACGTAGAGCAGGATCCTTAAAACTTTCTTCCATAAATCAATCTACAGTCCGAGGTTTGTTACTTAAACAATTTTTAAAAATTATATAATATTACATAATGAATGGTAAAATTTTTTATATGTTAACGATGTAAATGGAACCAGAAATAGAGGAAGACCGAGAAAAACGTGGCACGATCAAATAAATCAAATATTGAATGTCGGCCATGTGAGGAGTCAGAGAAATCGACGCGCGTGCATGACACGATGTATGAAAGTTGAGGAAGCCAGATAAATATGTCAGGAATGAAAAATATGGCAGTCCATTCTTTCTGCCTACCTCTTCGGGGAGACGGCGTGATGGTTAGTTAGTTTTTAATATGATTTATTTTGCACGTTTCATTATTTTTCTGTTACATTGTAAAATAACAATGTTTTAAATTTAGTATTATTCATAATTGTTCAAGCATATATTTTATTATTATATATTTTAACTATACACAATTTACTTCTTTCGTTGCCATGTCAGGTACCTCCAACGTTGGCGATCACTACAGCAAAGGCATCTCTATCCTGCGCCACTTGGAACAGATTCTGAACTCTTGTTATTCCTGTCCACTCTTTGATGTTCCGCAGCCAGGACAGCGGCATTTTACCAACTCCCCGGCGTCCCTACACTTTACCCATTAATATCAGTCGATAAGGTGGTATTTTTCTCCCCTTTACACATGACTCAAATATGAGACCATTCTTATTTTCACACTTGACAATAGATCTCAATCGGCTCTGGCTGTCTGCAGTACGTTTGCATTACTAACCTAACCTAACCTAACCTAACCTAACCCTACTAACCCTACGGAGTATTCTGTGGTATATCCACATCTCGAACGCTTTCAACCGGTTCATTACATTCACTTTTAAAGTCCAGGTTTCGCAGCCATGTAGTAGAACATACCATATGTAATATTTAATCATTCTTTGTCGGAGTTTCAAGTTAAGATTATCGTTGCAAAATAATGTTCTCATTTTCTTAAATACAGCTTGTGCAACTACACTTCTGCATTTTATTTCAATGTCCGGGTCAAGCGCTTTAGTGATAATGTTGCCAAGGTATTTAAATCTATACTCAATAGATGCCTTAAACTTGAATATTATTTGTAATGTCTGTTTAGATAATAAACTAATTGGATTTGATTTGATTTGATAATTTAACTATATTTGTAACAATTCAACTCACTTTAAAATTTCTATAAAATTATTTCAGAGAATTAAAAGTTTATTGCTTATGCCGTGAAAAAATAGTCTTAAATAATATCTACATGAGATTAATGCTAACGAAATCATAATATTATAAAGAGGAAAAAACCCGAATGCTGTCAATAAAGAGTACGATAATATTTTGAAAACAGGAGAGCGAAAGAGTATTACTTCGATTATTTTCCAAAGTAATTCAAAATGCACACGATACGCATGCCCGAGAATGTTTCTGGATTATTTTGAATTTTGTTGTATGACATTAAACAAACAAACAAACAATGAAACCGAACGCAGAATTTACTTAACTACCGTTAATATTTCGTGGGTTGCAAAAAGTTTAAATTGTCTGAAAGTAAAAGGTAGACAAGGCAAACATAAACATTGTGATTCTCTGTTTTTGATAAGAAAAAATATTAAAAAAGTAATAGTTATCGATAATCTCGTAATTTGTAATGTGATTCTAATGAAACTTGATACGAAGTCATTATTTAGTGGTTTGACCACCACTAAACCGTTAAAATCTAAACTAACCAACCAACACATGATAAACCACTTTAGTGAGCTTGTACAAATTTCTGTTTAGCCCTGGGGAATCTCCCAACAGAGCGAAACCGGTTGGCACTACTAACTCAATGTTGAGGTTCATACAAAGTGAAAAAGGGGCTTATTTTATTTTTATACTACTGTTTTTATTTTTCGACATTTAAATTTATTTCTCTCGACTCATTTCAATAGTTGTGTACCTTCATCGTAAGTGAATTATATAAACTAACCAAACATATTTTAAACAGAATACATACACCAAAGGATGAACAAATTAAAATGGGATAGAGTACCAGAGACAGAACTTCTTCTTCTTCCTCAGCCTATTCCCGTCCACTCATGGACAAAAGCCTCCTCCATTCGCTTCCATGTCACTCTGTCCTGTGCAGACTGCTTCCAGGTTATTCCAACGTGTTTGTTCAGATCATCCTTCCACCGTAGTTGCGGTCGCACTGCACTTCTCTTTGCCGTCCACGGTCTCCAAGTCAGCAATCTCCTTGTCCATTTTTCGTCCGAGCTTCTGGTTACGTGACTTGCCCATTGTCGTTTTAGAGTCGTTACCCGGTGGATGATGTCAGTGACCTTTGTTTTTTCTCGTTTCTGACTCTGCCTCTTAGGCTTATTTCTAACATGGCTCTTTTCATGGCTCTTTAGGTCACTCGTAGTTTCTCAGAACTTTGTTTGGACAATGTTATAGTTTTAAGGCCATAAGTAGCAACTGCCAGAACACTGGCTTCATCTAATATTAGGTTCAATCAATTATATAATATGTTTTATTAATGATACTCTGTATTAAATTATGAATATAATATTTGTGCTGAAATTGTGATGTACTGTTACTGTTAATTAAAAGCATCGTGCTATTTGCGTTTTTTGTTTAAGTTATTTTTTAGTATTCTTATATGTATCTAATATAACTGTTACACAAGAATATACCAATTTGATTAAAATATTGAAATCTTTTTTTTTATAAACTTTTTTATATTTGAATGCAATTCTTGAATTTAAGTAAATTACGGCTCTATAAAATACGCAGGTTTAAAACGACATCCGTAAAGTAATTTATACATTTTGTCTCGTGACATTAAGTTTGTAAACGGTTTCAAAACTAGAGTTGTACAAAAATGCAGAAGTGGAATTCACCGATATAACCGGTTCGATTGTTTGACGATAATAATGTGCTATCAACTAAAATACGACCATATTTCACCGACCGTTGGCATCCAATTTGTCTAATTATTGTTTATTAACTTTACAACAAAAGGTTAATTTTTAGCGTATCGTTACCCTCACGACCGTGACTGGTGCGACCCTCCAATTGCGGTTGAAATTAAATTGTATCCGTAAATCGAGTCTCAACACCTGTTTCCTTCCTTTATTACTAGAGATAGGCCGAACCTTCGGCCTTATTTTTTAGTTGAGGCCGAAATTGGGATTTTTTACAGAGAATGTATTTTTTTAAATAACAGTAAATTAAAAAAATCGTTTTGGATGCTTACTTACTAACCATCACGGCGTGTCTCCGAAGGGGTAGGCAGAAATAATGAACTGCCACACTTTAAACGATGCGACACTCCATCCTTCTATTTTCGCGGGAGACACGGTGTGATGGATTGCGAACCTCATGGCCACCAATAGGCATCTCCCGCGCACACTTCTGTTCATAAAATAAATCTAAAACAAATAATATAAAATACAATGATATAAAATAAATTAACAAAATAAAAAAACAGAACACATAATTTAGATGCTGCACATGTGGTCAGCTGGACGATCCGAACTTTTGTATTTATTAATTTTATTTTCCAACTATCTACCGTTCTTTTAAAAAACTGAAATTAGGCCCTTAAAACATTCCAACTTTAGCAAGAACTTCCAATTTTGTATTTTAAATTAAATTTAATATAATTTATAGATTTTTCGATGCTGTTTTATCTTTTTAAGCCAATTCTCGCTTCTTTTAAGCTAAATACATATGCTAAATTTATCTTCATTTGGAACATACACGGTAACAAGTTTAATAAATTAATATATCATAACATAAAATATATAGTTTCCATTTCTGGACAAAGGACTATTCCTCCTTCAGATATTTGATAATGCATCGGATAATTTAATTGGATTGTGACATAGTAACGAAAAATTGACTACTTAGCTAAATATATGTATAATACAAAAAAAACAGTTTGGATCATACACGGTAAAAAGTTTAATAAATTAATATATAATAACATTAAATATACAGTTTTAATTTATTTAATATTGAGCAAACTCGAAAAAGTACCTATTACCAGAGTTTATAATGATTATTTAATAAATAAATATTATCGCTTAAAACATAATTATTTATTGTTTCATGTTAAAACTTTACATTAAATAATTAACACGAATGAAAACGTCGGATATCTATAAGTTTTATTATACAACACATCGCATTTGATAATGCCTTAATGAAGGCGAAACCTGTCGTTCCTATAAACTTTAATAAAACTTCTAAAATAATATGCTTTCAATGATTTTTTTTGACAATATGATACGTCATTTGTAAAAGATATTCATATAAGAACATGTGACTACATTAAAATTATTAATATTTTTTTTCGGCATCGATTTCGGTTTCGCCCTTATGCAAAAATACAGCTACAACCTCTCACTATTTATTGCCCCACATGTACCGTGAACTATGAGAACTCTTCAGGTGCTCCGAACTAGGGGCTGAGGGTGTTTACGTGAGTAAGTACTGAACATTTCCAACAATATTCGATTTTGAACGGGTGACTTTTTATTCCCTTTGAGCGCATATCAATTCTAAGAAATGGTTCTGCATAATGCAGTGTACACTGTAATTTTGGACTTCACTTATTTATAGTATGGACCATAAAATATTCTTGCATATGTTAATGATAAACACGTTTGACCCCAAAAGAAAGCGTCTTGCGACATTATATTCTTTTATAATTTATTCATATAGGAAGGATGAATGAAGAAAACATGTAATAAGTATATCGTCACCTGAGAGTAAGAGGGTTGCAACTAACAAAATTTCACATTTGTTTTTTTTTCGTGAAACGGGTTCTTAATAATCTTATCTATACGTACAATTAAAAAGTACATGTAATAGTATCGTCATTTTGGTGTTACAAAAAGAATCAAGTTCCATCTGATCATTCAAAACACACGATTCACTGAAGAAGGATTCATTTACACTTAGAACTTTATTATTCCAACTGTCGCCAGAGAAAATTTACACGCTTCTCGGTAAAAGATTTTCATCTGCTTCAGATGGAACCCTTTTATTCCAAGATACACACCCGAAACCAAAAAAACTTTAACGTTATTTTTCTCAGCTTTTTACTTTTGACAGTTGGAACCTTCTTACTCTCAGGTGACGATATATTATGTAAACGACGTAAACTGAACTAGAGTAAAAGAATAAAAGGACGTAATAGAGGAAGACTGAAGAAAATATGGAACGATCAAATATTAAATGACGGCCGCGTGCGTGACACAGTGAATGGATATTGATGAAGCAAGATAAGTTTGTCAGGAAAAAAAAACAGTTTGTCAGTTCATTTTTTCTGCCTACCCCTTCGGAGAGTCGGCGTGGGAGTAAGTTAGTTCATTAGTTCTTTAGGACAGCAAATTTTCGAAAATATTATTATTATTATCAATTGATGTATTATATAATAAATTATAATAGAGGCAGAATGAATATGCTAAGTATTAAATAAATAAATATTTAATAATTTACTTACAAAAAATAAAGTATTATTTATCAATAGTATTAGAAATAATTATGCAAGCTCATTTTTAAGAAAAGATCGGGTCGTGACTAGGTTTTAACCCAAGTCCCTTAGATCAGGAGTAGTGGGTTTTGTCCCCTAGACCAGTGTTTCGCAAACTTTTTGTGTTCAAGGTACACCTATCAAATCAAGAAATTTTAGAGGTACACCAAAGAAAAAATCAATGTTATTTAATATTTATTTATTACTAAACGAGTAAATACAAGCACTTACTTGATACGCATGCGTGCTGCGTTCGGCGATAGCTTGTGAGCGAGGCGCGCCACGCGGCTGAGGCTGTCCCGCCCTTCGCGTAATTATCTTATTATCTTATTATCTGTCGGATTTATGTAGCACGAGTATTTTATTATGACTTGTTAAAACATTTAACGATCTGGTACATTTCATAACATATGTGAAATTAATCTATCGTGAGTGGTCCGCTTGGCACAAGGTGGTCGCACTAACAATAAAAACAACGAGGACATGTTCATAATCCAAACGGAAGTAACCACTTACAACTCTTTTCTTGTTAAACAAGAGTATATACGTATATATACAATAATATAAATATTATTTCAGTTAACTGCTTACCGTATACATTTTAGTTTATGAGCTCGTTTATTATTTTGATTACTTGACGAAATAAACATTAAGAATCGCAGTACACAGTGGTTTTCTTGTGCCGACAATTATTTACAGAAGTGAAGCATAGAACTTTCAATTTTTTTTTTGAAAAAAAAAATACTAATTTCAAGGACTAACATCAATGATATTAAAATTTATTTTACAATCTTCAATGTGAGCAGAAAATAGCTCATTATTATGAAGAAGGAATCTGGTCGTGTCCAGGCTTGAACCCATGTCCTCTGGTTCAGGAGCCAAGCGTTCTATCCCCTAGACCACCCCACCCGGTTACGATAAAAGTAGAATAGATGCAGTAAAAATGAGATCTCTAAGACGAATTAAAGTTAAAATTATTCATATATTCTGTTTAAAACTTATGTTTTCTGAAAGTTTATGAGAATGACATGTTTCGCCTAGGTAAGGTTACAATATTTGATTTTTCTTTAACCAGGCGAAACTTGTCATTCCCATAAAAAACATTTAAATTTAACATCATACGAATAATAATCAACCAAAAAAATTGTTTTATGATACTTGTAATGCTAGACAGTCTATACTGCGATCAGCTAAGTCTTCTGCGATTGGTAGATTGACTGTGCCAAAACGCTGTCCAAACACAAACTTTGGCGACCGAGGCTTCGCGGTTGCCGGCCCTTCAACCTGGAACAGTCTTCCAGCAGACCTTAGGTGCATTGAGAATCAATCAGAGTTTAGATCGAGACTCAAACGCACCTTTTCAAATTATCATTTCCTGACAGGAAGGGCTGATCGACTTCGTCAGGTGCAGCCCTCATACTAAATACGAGTATGTTTATTATTTTTGTTATAATTATTAATATTATTATTATCTCGTTGATAAAAAGGAGCATCTTTTACAGCGCCCTTGAGATGAGTAATTCATAAAAATGGCGCTCTATAAATTATCCAATTTATTATTATATTATATTATAGTTAAAGAGTAATAAATCGTGAAAAAAATATAAAATTAATATCGTTAAAAGTGTAAATACATATGCTATATTGGACTCTTAAATTTCTGTTACAAAGGGTATCGGATGATTGCAATTAACCATTCAAATAAATTTGACTGCGTTCGCTTTTTGCTAATTATTGCATACGGGAAAAGTGTACTCTCGTGTGGCATGAAAATTAATTATAAAATTGAAAATTATCGATACACGTCTGCCGCATAATACCATATATCCGTTTTAGGGATTCGCGTCCAGCGGACTTTGATTCAATTACGTTTGTTAATGTAACACACATATTTTATATCAGTTCTATGTCGGCGTTAGCGCTGTCTGTTATTTTCACACACGAGAGGCTGAAATTGACTGCAAAATTATGACGTTTGTACATAAATTTCACGCGTTTTACAGAACGAATCGATGACAGGTTGGCGGAGTTGAATTTTTCATTTTAAAATTGGAATGCTTTTAATTTATATTTGACTTTTATTACCCTGGCAATGTAATAACTACAATATTAAAATTCTATTTTTTGCACTGCTGATTAACTCTTATTCAATGAAGTAATTACATTAACTGTTTGTTTGAAACACTGAAAAACAGCAAATTAATAATTTATTAATATCTATATAAATTATATCTTTCAAATGTATGTTTTTTTCTAAATTATATATTCATCATGTATTATTATTATTTAATGTTATTTATTACTTTACTGTAAAAAAATAATTGTTATTACCTATTTATAACAAATAGCCCAACTTAATTTTTAAATTTGAATTTTTGTATCGAATTTTAAATACGTTTTTTATTAGTCTTTCTTTGTTTAGTTTTTGTTATATTTGAAGATGGAGGTGTCCTTCGAAACATGTCGTGTATTTTAATATTTATTTATTTATTAAAAAGTGGTTTAAACAATGTTTTTTAATTCCCAAAGTAAACTATTATAAAATATCAAAATTTATTAAATTTCTTTAAAATTGTCCCGACAGATGTTTCGTTAACCAATTGATGATGCTAATATTGGTTAGCGAAACAGCTGTCGCGACAATTTCATAGAATTTAAATCAAATGCGATATTACATAACAGTATTTCAATTGTACAGTTAAAATGTTAATATATTAAAGAGTTTCCCCCAAGACAAGGGATTATCTAAGAAATAATTAAATTTAATCTACTCACTCATCTTATTTAACTTGGGTATCAATTCATTATTTTTTTTAGGATACATGAATCTGGCATCCTCTGTTCATGTCTATCTCAGCTCATCTCAATCTGAGTCGTTTCATGTGTGTTGAGATGTTAAGGGTCATGTTTATGATAAAAGTTCCTAATTGTTTTTATGCGCTATTGATTACATTTTCTCACAAGTTCACGGATTCCTTTTAATATTTATCTATCAAATGTGTCCAGAATTTTAGCCATTTTCGCCGTCAGTGTCAGCGCCTCACACCCATATGGCAATATATAAATAATATAATTTTAATAATAAACTAACTAACTAACTAACCATCACACCGTCTCCCCGAAGGGATAGGCAGAAAGAATGGACCGCCACACTTTTCTTTCTTGACATATTTCTCTCGTTTTCTCAACATTTATACATCGTGTCATACACGCGCCTCGATTTCTCTGACTCCTCACATGGCCGACATTCAATATTTGATTTATATGATTGTGCCACGTTTTCCTCGGTCTTCCTCTATTTCTGGTTCCATTTACATCGTTAACAGATAATTTTTTTACCATTCCTTCTTCATTCATTCTTTCAATATGTCCAAACCATCTTAATGATCCTTTCATTGTTTTGTTCATTACACCATTATTCGCACCGCATTCACTTCTTATATTTACATTCGACACTCTATCATACATAGAGTATCCACACATTCGTCTAAGACAGCCATGGGCAACCTTTATTACTATGTAAACATACTACCTAAATACACGAACTCAACTACTTGCTCCGAATTTTCACCATTTACGCTAATGTTGCAGACTGTCATAGATTTAATAATAGTTTTGTAAATTGTTATTTAAGCTTTCTTGTGGACTCTGCGTGATTTAAATGCCATATTGTGTTTACGATTTGTACTCAGTGTTTTGCATAATAAACGAAAAAACATTATTTTGTTTTAATTTTACAAAAATTGTCGATAAAAAGAGTGGAATGGCTATGTGGAAACACAAAATAATATTTTTTTTAAAGGATTAATTGTATCTCAATAAAGACGAAGATGTAAATTATACGAAGATGTTAATTATAGGATTAATTGTATCTCAATAGAGACGAAGATGTTTCCAAATAATTTACATATTCGTCTCTATTGAGATACAATTAATCCTTAAAAAATGATTAACCCGCAATGGGTAAAAATCCAGTATTTGTCTACAAGTATTTGTATACAAAAAACAAATTCTACAAAATAATCATTAGACAGCTTTGAGGAAAAGTACCAGAATAATTTGTGTAATTCAAGCTATGCTTAACTGTGAAAAAAATGTACTGGCGATCTTCCAGAAACCGACAGATAGAATTTTATTCTTGCATGACATTCGCTACATCGCAACAGAAAATTTGTCTTCAGACCAAAAAGCTTAGCTAAGCAATAAAATAAAGCTTTGGATATTGCTGCAGATTTTTGTCAAGCGGGCATTGGCGCAGGAGCGCCTCCTCCCGCCGGGGGCGAAGCTCATAATTAAACCAATTTGCCCATCAACCCGGAGCCGGGGCAGTGTGCTTATTAGATCCGACGTCATTCATACCACTCATAATTGCATTGCACTCCCAACTTGGAATGGAAAATTATCATGCAGCATTCTAGGCCGGTAACGGTCGGTAGTGATTGACACTTCTATTAGCGCACCGCTGGATATATTATATGGTCTACGTCACTTTAGTGGTATGGATCAAATCAATTACTCCGATTTAGAGATACGAATATAGAAGTAATAGAATAATCATTATTGCTTACGTCAGTGATTCTTAACGGGGGCGCCAGCGCCCCCTTGTGTGCGTTTTAGAGGTCTGGGGGGCGTTTATGTATTTTTAGAATTTAGGGGGCGCTGCAGGAGTTCCAGTGGGCGTTATGTCGAAATACAAAAATAAGGTATGCTCAATTGGTGCGTGCACTACACACATTCAATCAATGTGAAAATGATGCTTTTTGGGTTTCAAATTTTACTTCTTTCCGGAAAGAAGTAAAATTACCCTATTTAGCATTTCCTTCGTCGTATTTAGTGGAAAAGAGTTTTACTGCAGTAATGCATATATTAAAAAAAATCACGAAATCGATACAAATAAGCCAAAGAGGAGATTTGAGATTGTATATGTAAAATTGAACTTAATATTACGAAATTGGCGCAATCACATGAGGCTCAAGGATCTCATTAAATTTATTTTTTATTAAAAATTTCATATTTCGTATTGAATCGTGTACTTTTTTTTATTGAAATAATATTATAAAGTTGTGTGTAATGTTAATATGACAAAAAAGGCAATAAATACATAGTGTTTATAAAAATAATCAAGTGTTTTATTTTTAATTCTTCTATTTTGTTTATTTATTATATATTAGGAAATCGATTGCATTCAATACATACGTGGAGAAAAGTATAAATTTTGAATTTCGCTTTTTGTGGGGCTGGATAATTTTACCGTGGTAAAGGGGGCGATTCTTTCAATACGGTTAAGAAACACTGGTCTACGTGATGGATAACCAGGTCGTGAAATAACATTTTCTTAATAGAAATAGAACCCAATGATAAATAATTAGCCAAGCATCAAGCCACTTAATCAGACATTAATTAATATTGTATTTCATTATTTCATTATTTCATATTGTATATTTTATATCAATCGTAAAATCAAAGCACTACAAAATCCATTCAAAAGTTTTTATTTAATCTAAGCACAATAATTAAATAAATATGCTGAAATAACTTTAATACACTCTATACACACATTTAAGAGATCTAATTTCAGCTATAATTTAATGAGGCACGCAACCCATCACGCCGCATCTCCCGAGATGGCGAACAGAGGAGGGTGGAGTGCCGGATTGGTACGTGGAATGTAAGAGGAGGAATGGAAAGAAAGATGAATAAAATGTGTATTGAGATGAAAAGGCATTGTCTATTAAAAGGCGGCCACATTCGAAGTCGGAATAATCGACGTGCGTGCATGGTACGATGTATGAAGAAGCCCGAGAGGTATGCCAGTAGAGAGCGTTGTGGCGATCCATCCTCTCTGCCTACCGCTCCGGGGAAATAGCGTATTGGTTAGTTAGTTAGTTAAAAAACATCGAACATTCTAATGTGGATAACGAAGTAATCCTCGCAAAGAATGCACGCCTGCACGTATATGTTCGTATTATATGTATACCGGGAGGGATAGTGGCAATCTTTTTAACCACGGTTTTCACGATGTTTTCGTTCCGAGTTCTATTTATTTTGCAGCGCGGGATCGCTTCGGTTAAATTTGAGTGTGAGTTATGTGTATAAAATGCTTAAAGATAACCAGTCTCGGGTCGCAATGCCCGAGCTCTTGCCATAAAACCTTGTTGCCAGGGACAATTACCGGAGCGGGCGCCGGGCTTAAGGCCACTTGTTGGGAACTTTTACGGGTTGTTCGGTTTCACGGCGTCCATTGCAGCCCGCATTCGATTGGGGTTGAGCGATCTGGTAATACTCTTCACGTTTACTGCCGTACCCTTATTTCGTGGAGCATTATGCAATCGGCACTATACTGTCGAGGTCTCTGGGGACTCGGAAGCGGAGAAACTGAAGAAACATTCCGTTACGAAGTACTTTTAACGTAAGAATGGTTCATAAACATTTTTTGAAGCAAACCACATAACAAAATATGAATGCTACTTATATTGGAAATAAATGTCTTTGTTATTTTATTCATTTCAGGTAACAAAGAGCGATTGTAATAAATATATGAAAACACATAGAAAAAAATAAAAAGCAAGCCAATTATTATACATGCTACCACAAATATATCCTAGTATAATTAATACGAATGAAAACGTCAGATTTCTAGAAGTTTCAATATATTTTATGGGAATGACATATTTTGCCCTTTAAGGTATTTGATAATGTTTCGTCCTTCTAAGGCATTTGATTGCCCTTAGAAGGGCAAAACATGTTTACAATTTTAGACATGTTTAGGTTTTATGTTTTCTAAACATGTCAAAAATTGTAAACTCGACAGTGAAAAAACGATGTTTTAATTCAAGATAGAAAAATATCTTTAACGTTATGTTCTGAATTATAATATAAAACATCTAACGACAGATATCCTGGAACATTCCATCGATTTTGACTAATTTGTCTTTACTGTTAACTCTCCTATATATTTGTTTATTGTTACTTGAACAATGATGTAAAACTCCATATTAAATAATCAATACAAACGAAAACGACAGTTTTCTAGAAGTTTTATTATATTTTATGGGAATGACATGTTTGATTATGCATTAGCAAGGCGAAACATTTACAGTTTCATAAACAACAATAAAATTTCTGGAAAACAGACGTTTTCATTCGTATTAATTGTTTAACATGGAGTTTTATATCATTGTCAAGAAAACGATCAAAAAGTATTCAAGGTATTTTTTTAATATCTCGTTCAATCAAGGATTCGATTGATACAATTTACTTTTTTAAATTTTATTATTTAAAATTCTAATTAAAAAAAGAATAATGCAAAGTTCTCGTATAACTTTAGGTAGCTTCGGATTACGAAAAAAAACGGAACATTTTCAGTGAGGTGCAGATTTAAATTTAAAATTTATTTTTGGACAAAAACTCTGAATAAATTCGTTATTCACGAAGTACAAAAAGATCCGTAGCAGTTAAGCCCCTGGGAGGCCATGTGTGAATAAAACATGTTTTGGTATTTTTAAATTTAGACATGATATATCGAAAGTAGGTGACAGCATGGGAAATAACGATGCACACTTTTATTTTATCAAATACTATTGCATAATCAAACTAACAACTTCTAGTTTATTTTTAAAACCTTTTATATAGTGAAATATTAAAATGATCAACGATTATAAAATATAAATTGATAATTTTAATACTTATAAAAGTATAAATCAAACTTTTATTTTGGTATTTTTATTAACAAATTTTGATTCCTTTAACATCAAGGATTTATATCAATGATTATAAGAATTTATTTTACAATCTTCATTATTATGAAGAAGGAGCCAAGCTTTCTATCCCATTGACCACCACCCGGTTAAACCACCACTCGGTTGAAAACGAATTACTTTTTGACAGGATTTAATTAAAAATATATATAATATATTACATTACATATTTCATCACTTTGATGATAAAAAAGTATAGGAATACCAGAGGAAAACATGACAGAAAAAAAACAAGTCACTATGTTTAATACAGAAGAAGTTCAAAATACATGTAAAAGAAGTGGGGGATTGTCCTTTCTGCGTAACGGCATGATGATAATTAATAAGTGATAGTATGAAAGACCGATTAGATATTTTTGAACTGATAAAGGCGACATCCATATTTTTTAAAGTAAATTGCATATAGTGCGAGTAAAGTGTTATGAACAAAATAATGAAAGGGTCGTTAAGGTTATTTGGACATATGGAATGAATAAATGAAGACAAAATGGTGAAGAAAGTATATGTAAACGACGTGAACAGAGGCAGAAATAGGCCGAGGATATGGCATTATCAAATCAATCAAATATTAAATTTCGGTCACGTAAAGAGTCGGAGAAATCGACGTGCGTGCACGACACGATCTATGAATACGAAGGAAACGAGAGATATATGCGAGGACAGAAAAATGTGGTGGTCCATTCTTTCTGCCTACCACTCCAGAGTAACGGCGTAATGGTTAGTTAATTGGATATAAATTTATTGAAAGTTAACGCATTTAAACTGTGGAATTCCATTGTAATACAATTTGGAATTGAAAAATGACGCTGTTTATTTTCCACTTAAATATTAAGTATCTCGAGAAGTTTCGGATATTTAACATGGAAGTCTCCTCCGAAACATGTCGTGATAATTATTTAATATTTAAGTGGAAAATAAACAGTGTTATTTTTCAAATCGAGAGTGAATTACATATAATAATGTTTTATTCTGTTATCAGTATTTTTCACACATTTGTCAAAAGTCATCATTCTCTACATCTAGCATGCGTTTGCACGGAGGATGTAATAAGAAATATATATTGGTATTGAAATTCCTACACATAGTAACTCGATTTTCTCAAACAACTCATTTTTCTTTTCTCTATCCGTGTGGATGCATTTTTCTCTGAAATTGAAGACACGCACAGTTTCTCGCACTGAGTGGCAGCTGAGCAGCGTACGTACGGGGAATACGGATGGTTTGGGAAGAGACGCTTAATCACTGTCTCAGGGATATATTGTGCAATCTACTGTTTGAAAAACTTTGTTCCAAACCGATTTTTTGTTATTTTTCGAAGTGCTTTTTGGACATTTATATTATGATAAAATATTCTGTTTTCTCGCGTCTCAGTTATATCATTGATTGATAGTTTATGTAACTTTGAAACTTAAAATAAATAACTGCACATCTCTATATTTTCATCCCTTCAGGAAAAATAATTCATTTTTACTGAAACCAGCAATGGTTTTCTTTAAAAACTAAAAACTAACAAACAAACTAACCATCACGCCGTTTCAACGAAGGGGTGGACAGAAAGAATGGACTTTCACACTTTTCTTGGCCTAGATTCAATATTTGATTTATTTGATCGTGCCACGTTTTCCTCGGCCTTCCTCTATTTCTGGTTCCATTTATATCGTTAACATATAATTTTTTTACCATTCTTTCTTCATTCATTCTTTCTATTTGTCCAAACTATCTTAATGATCCTTTCATTATTTTGTTCATAACACCATCATTCGCACCGCATTCCTTTCTTATATTTTCATTCGACACTCTATCATACATAGAGTATCCTCACATTCGTCTAAAAGATCTAATTTCTATTGCATTTATTCTACTATCATCCTTCTTTTGACAGTTCCATGCTAATCCATTTCCAAACTAATCTATTTAGAAAATTCTTTGAATGTGTTTTTGAGAATATTATACTTTGATTCTGGTTCAGGGAGGCGATTTTAAACCTGAATATGATACTTTATTAGATTTCACACTTTAACAAATAATTTAAAATTTGGTAGAGAGGTTTGCATTTTAATAAATAAATACTTTTATAATATAAGAAGTGAATGCGGTGCGAATGATGGTGTTCTGAACAAAATAATGAAAGGATCATTAAGATGATTTGGACATATGGAAAGAATGAATGAAGAAAGAATGGTAAAAAAGTATATGTTTACGATGTAAATGGAACCAAAAATAGAAGAAGACCGAGGAAAACGTGGCACGATCAAATAAATCAAAAAGGCATAAGCCTGTGGGAAGAGAAATCTCATTGCTTAATAGGGTCGCCTCGGATGTCAACATATTTCGTGACAGTGTAGATTGCCTCAGGGATGCAATATCAATGTTGTGATTGTTATCTCTGATGTGTAGTCTTAATGTCTTCTTAAATTTTTTTTTGAAAATAATTCATCAGCCGTCTGTCATCCACTGCTGAATGTAGGCCTCTTCCAAAGCACGCCATCGCCCCCTATCCATTGCCGCTCCCATCCATCCATGTCCAGCAATCATCTTCAGATCGTTGGTCCAGCGGGCAGGGGGACGTCCAACTCTACGGAATCCTGTACGCGGTCTCCACTCCAGAACCCGCCTTTCCCATCGGCTGTCAGTTATCTGACAGATATGGCCAGCCCACCGCCACTTCAGTTTGCCTATCCGCAGAGCCACCTTAGTCATTATGGTGTAATTGTGAGGTTGCAGACGACTTGGATTGAAGCATATGTAATGTTCGTGATCTTTATATAAATAAATGAAGTGAATATGAAAATGAAAAATGAAATGTAACATCCCTAAAGATTCCATTATTTTACAATTTGTTATATTCCACATTCAAAAGTTCAAATGTATATTTCCTGATTTAGAAATATCTGATTTATATTTCACATTTAAGTAGAAATATTTCATGGTTTAAAAATGTCCCTGGGACTTGTGTGGGTGCCTTTTATTATAAAACGATATTTTATCTTACTGAGTCCGCACTGTACAATATAATGTATTTTCAAATAAACGTACGTAGGTGAATAAATAAAATGTCCTGAAATATCTGATAATTCCGGCCCCCCCACCAGGGTGTCTCGCGTTGGCGCAGTGGCAAACTCAGGTTAAATATATGACTCGTACAAGATATTATCCGAACATTGTATTGTAAAAAAAGGACCATGTGGCATCTCAAGAACTAGCTAAAATGTTACACTTTGCTGAAAACCAATCCCTAGGATATGAACTAAAAATACAAAATATTTACGTATTGAAAATTTAAACGTATTTTTTAAGATAACGATAATTACGACATAAGCTTTAAAATATAGTTTGGAGTATTCAGTTATAATATGAAAAATTGACTAATCAATTTGAGTAATGCAATTGATATTTCCTATAAGGCCAATATGAAATAAGTTCAAGCCACTGTATTCGACATGTTCCTTTATGGTTGAAAGTCTTGGACTATTAGTGTATAGAGAGATGCAAAATTTAGACTTTCAAGATTTACTATAGTGCTGACGATGAATGTTGCGTATATCTTGTACGGCAAGAAGAACGAACCAGTCGATCCTCGACTACAGGGAATTAGGGCCAAACTATCGAGGGTGTGCTCAGAGAGTGTTAAAATATTCACATAGCCAGGAGAGATCAGGACAACCTTGAAAAGCTCATTCGAATGCGAAAAGCAGAGGGAAAGCCACCATAAAAGCGGCTTTCAAGACTCTGGTTCGATCAAATGAGGGAGCTCGAAAATGTTGGGATTTATCCTCCGAACTGGTAGAGTTTTCAGGAATCCTTATGTTTTGCAAATTTTGTATAACTCATTGGTCCGGAACCGGCTCGAGTGTGTTTCGTTGATATGGAGTCCCCACGAGACGAGATACTCGCTCATCTTAGAGAGGGTTCAGAAAAGATTTCTTAGATATCTCTACATGAGGGAGTTTGGTAGCTATCCCACAACATTCCTCTTGGGCATGCTCGGGACCAATAGTTTGCAGATAAGAAGAGATGGGTGCATACTTACCCATTCTTCAGACTTATCGGGGGATTCTTTGAGAATTCCGTTATCTTGTGATTGATGTGTTGATTATTATGTGTTCCCAATGTCGAAGCATCTCTCATTCGTTCCTGGTATTGTATTTTCTTTATGTTTTACCTGTTTTCAATAGATGCCTTAAACTATAATTGTTTGTAATATCTTTTGAGAAAATAAACTGATTTGATTTGATTTGATAGCCTTGAGGCTGACCGGTGACAGAAGCGCATGGCCAACTACGGTGGATGGTCTACAGGATGGACACCACCCTCAGTCAAGAAGGTCTTGGGTCTTTGGATTTCTATTTTCTTGGAAATCTTATCCTTCCTCATCTGACAATATATCTAGTCTCGCAAATTCTTTGGATTCCTATATTTCTATTTGGTCACAAAGGCATTTTACTGGCTATACAATTTAGTACTTTCATCTGATTGACGCGTAGGAGTTGCTTGTCTCGAGCCGTGATGGCTCTAGATTCTATTCTATATATTAAAATACAGATAGTTTAATTACAATTAAGATAACTATCAAAATAATTGTGAATAAAATTCAATGTTAAAAATTCGGTGATAATAAATTGATCCGCTTTGATGCACCCCTTTCATTCACCTATTTAAATACGAATTTACCTAAACTGGATTCATGTAAGTGAGTAGTGATGGAGTGCACTGCATATTAATGCTCTTAATTTAAACGCATCGCTAAAATGGTAACCCCTAGCAACAGCTCCAAACCATTCCAGTAACTGGGCTGCCCTAACACAGCTTTGATACCCCTCCCCCCGCCCCGCTGGCTGGGGTTGGTAACGGCCCCCAGAGGCACCGGTCGACGCGCTCGCGAAATCCCTTTCTCTATCAGGGATGCTGGAAAAAATATAAAAATAGCAGTCCGTGGACGAACATTCTCTCTGAACAAAATCATAACGCGAGAGACGGAACACATTTAATTTTCTGTAATAAATATACTGTTGCGAATTTTTTTATTTACAATTACTCGGTTATTGATAAGTTAATTAGTGATGAGACAAATCCTCATTTAAAGGAACTTAGTAGTAAGCGATATAGTATATTATCGAACCGAAGAAAGTAAGATTTAATTATTGTTTGTTGAACAATGATGTAAGTCTCCGTATTTAATAATTAAAACGAAATATATATTACAATTAGGACGAAACAATTTCGAGAAGAAGCCGACCGAAGAATTCGGTTGGGTTGGGCGGCTTTTGGGAAATTACGTCATGTTCTCACTTCCAAAATACCACAATGCCTCAAGACTAAAGTCTTCAACCAGTGCGTCTTGCCAGTCATGGCGTACGCAGCCCAGACGTGGACATTGACAAAAGGTCTAGTCTACAGATTCAAGGTTACCCAGCGCGTCATGGAAAGAGCCATGCTTGGAATAAACTTAAAGGAACAGATTTAGAAACGAATTTATTCGACAATAAGCCAAGGTGACTGAGGTGGCTCTACGGATAGGCGGGCTAAAGTGGCGGTGGGCTGGCCATATCTGTCGAAGAACCGACAGCCGATGGGGAAGACGGGTTCTGGAGTGGAGACCGCGTATAGGATTCCGTAGAGTTGGACGTCCCCCTGCCCGCTGGACCGACGATCTGAAGAGGATTGCTGGACATGGATGGATGGGAGCGGCAATGGATAGGGGGCGGTGGCGTGCTTTGGGAGAGGCCTACATTCAGCAGTGGATGACAGACGGCTGACGATGATGGTGATGGCATGGTTTGCCATTCTGACGGATTATCTGATGAAATTTGTAAAAGTGCCATTCGATAATAAGTAAAATACAATAAAACCTCTAGAAAACACGTTTTCATTCGTATTAATTTTGTTACGATTTGTTTTAATTATATTTTTATTGAATCTGGCATAGATCAAGGATCGTTAGATGGTTTGGACAATTGCAACCAATGGATGGAGGAAAAATATTATGAATGGAAAAATAAGTCAAGGACGGCTAAGGAAAACATGGCGTGACCAAATTAAAGGCCGCCAGATAAGAAGTCGGAAAAAATCGACGAGCGTGCGTGTTGCGATATACGAATATAGAGGAATACCGAGAGGTACCATACACATGTCAGGACAGAGCAGTGTGATGCTCCATCCTCTCTGCCTACCCTTCAGCGGAAAGTTTCTTGGTTTATTTTAAATTGAACAATGGCGTTTAACTGCATTTTAAATTTATTAATTTTTTTTGGGAATGACTTGTTTCGCCATGCTAAGGCACCATGTTATCAAACATTTGATATTTTTTTCGAATTTTTTATGAAATAAGTCATTCCCATAAAATATAATAATAAAACTTTTTAAATACAAACGTTTTCATTCGTATTAATAACGACTTGGGATTCAGGGCATAGAAAGGGAAAAATTGAATGAATAAATAAAATAAAACATTTCGAATGACAACCATGACAATCACGCATATATATCGCAATGTTTAGATGACAAAAATCATAAAAAAACGAATAAATAAAGAAAATCTAATTTAAAATACATTGGTAAACTTTGCAAAGGCACCAGCGATCTCAATGACTCGATGACTCGTACATATTGTATTCGTATGTTAAATTTAAACCAACTAGATGCAAACTGTTAGAATATCCAAAAAATATAAAAATAAAACATATCCAAAAAAGCTAGAATGGCAGTGCACAATGGTGTTCTTCTACCGACCCTTACGTATGAAAGCGAAGCATGGAACTGGCAAAAGAAGGATGAAAGTAGAATAAATGCAGTAGAAATGAGATCTCATAGACGAATGTGTGAATACTCTGTGTATGATAGAGTGTCGAATGAAAATATAAGAAGTGAATGCGGTGCGAATGATGGTGTTATGAACAAAATAATGAAAGGATCATTAAGATGTTTTGGACATATGGAAAGAATGAATGAAGAAAGAATGGTAAAAAAAAAATTTTTAACGATGTAAATGGAACCAGAAATAGAGGAAGACCGAGAAAAACGTGGCACGATCAAATAAATAAAATATTGAATGTCGGCCATGTGAGGAGTCAGAGAAATCGACGCGCGTGCATGACTCGATGTATGAATGTTGAGGAATCGAGAGAAATATGTCAGGAAAGAAAAGTGTGGCAGTTCATTATTTCTGCCTACCCCTTCGGAGAGACGGCGTGATGGTTAGTTAGTTATTTTTTTTTAGATGCAAACCGTGAAATATTCACGGAAGTAATTTTTTTTACCCCTTATAAACTTGGTTCACTATACAATCGCAATAAGTTTTAATATTAAATGTAATTTCTTTTTACAACTTTAAAATTTCACAATTAATAATCCAAATTGTTTTCTATTGTACATAACTGTCATACAACAATAATCAGAACAAACTTTTAAAATAATCCAGAAACGTTTATGGGGCATGCGCATCGTGTGCATTTTGAATAACTTTTGCAGAAAATCGAAGTATTCCTATCTTGTTCTCTTGATTCCTCTCGTGTTTACTATACGGCTGTGAGACTTGGTGCCTGGGCGAAAGAGAGTACAAAATTTTGGAGGCGTTTGAAATGTGGACCAACCGACGAATTGCCCATGTTTCATGGAGGGACCATGTTACAAATGAAGAGGTTCTCAGCAGAGTTGAAGATAATAGGCACATGTTGAACAACATAGCGGAGAGGCGCGCGAGATGGATTGGTCATGTCTTTGCTGCATGATGTATTGGAGGGAATGGTCGAGGGATCGATTGGCAGAGGATGACCTCGCCAGGAGTACCTAGACCAGATTTGCCGAGATATGGGCTGCACCACTTATGTGGAGTTAAAAAGATTTGCCGATGACCGAGCGGAGTGGAAGAGGAGATGCGTCGCCTTGCAGAAGACCAATCTTTAGATTGAGACCTGAGAAGAAGAAGTTCTCTTGATTTCAAAATATTCTCGTTCTCTTTCTTGATAACATCATTTTACAGGTCATTAGAAAAGAGCCGGATTAAACATACGCGGTCTACAACAACACCATTAAAACGTTTCCAGGAAGAGTAGGAAGAGAAAACTGGTCTCCAAACAACTCTATTCTGATACAATACTCTAGATTCCAGCACATTCGTGCATCAAGTCAATTACGGACGTCGATTGTTTCTACTTCTAGGATGGCCGACCTTAAATTTATTTATTTATTTGGTCAAACAATGTTTTTCGTGTTTTTACCCCGTAATATGTTCTAATTGTTTATGTGTACTTATCCATTCTTTCTTAATTCAGTCCTCAGCATCCTTATCTCTGCCACCCGCGCTTTAGCCTTTGTTCTTGCGGCATCCGCTCTGGTCTCAATGCTTTACGTCGGTATAGGCCTTACAATTTTTTTTTTATAATCTGACTATTCTGTCAGTTCTCGTATACTTATTCTTTAAAATGGTCTTCTTGAGACAACCTGATACCGCTGTGAAGATATAATATACATTTAATATACAATATATAAAGATATAATATACACAATAGATAACTTACTAACTTACCATCACGCTGTCCCTCCAAAAGGGTAGGCAGAAAGAATGGACTGCCACACTTTTCTTTCCTGACATTTTTCTCTCACTTCCTTAACATTCATACACTTTTTATTTATTTATTTCTTCGACTCCCCATGTGGCCGACATTCAATATTTGATTAATTTGATCGTGTCACGTTTTTTTCGGTCTTCCTCTATTTCTAGTTCCATTAATATCGTTAACATAAACTTAAAAAAAAAATTCTTCATTCGTTCCTTCCATTTGTCCAAACCATCTTAACGATCCATTCGTGATTTAGTTCATAACACTTTCATTCGCACCGCATTCACTTATTATATTTTCATTCGACATCTTATCATACAAAGAATACTACACATTCGTCTAAGAGATCTCATCACCTGAAGGGCTCATTAAGATGTGTTTTAAATCTAAATGTGAAGGAAGATTGTTCCAAGCTGATGGACCGGCTACCGCAAACGCTCGATCCCCGAAATTTGTACTAGGGCAACGCTTCACTTTGGCTCAACTAATCTTCCTATTGCCGAGGAGTTCGCCGAGTGATGTGTGGATTTACTTGTATCCAGGCTGTCCGTTATACAAAGTTCGGATATATAATTTGGAGTCATTCCATGTAGCGCTTTGAAGACTGTCCAGCAGAGTTTACGCATTTAATCTACTTTCATTCTTCTTTTGTAAGTTCCATGCTTCGCTACAATACATAAAAAATATTGTTAACAATCTGTATTGGATATTGTATTTATTTGAGAGTTAAGAAATCTTTTCGCTTTCATAGATATAAGATCCGCTGTATATGGTATATTGGTCCTTGAAGTTTCCCGCGCTAAGAGCCGCGAGCCGCCCGGAGCCGCCATAAAGATGTAGGCGCTGACAGCCGCAGCTCGCTGGCGGGACCGCGGTACACTTTCATTATAAAACTCACTTTCCCGCCGTTCAGACATAAACATTTTTTTGACGTCATCCCATTCGGGGATTTTTTCCCACCCAAAATAATAAGAACATGAAAAGCAATTTTCAGCGGAATAGTTTTCAATCTGAATTTACGATACCCGGTTACCGCCCCGCCGCCATAAAACGTTCACTTTTACACACATGTCGGGAATAATATTTCCAAAACTGTTGTTTCAACTTGTTGTCTGTTTCGTGAGTGTGGGTAACCGCGTCTGTGTGCGGTGTGAGTGTGTTGGGGCCCCAGGAGCCACAAGGGGACATAAACCAACTCGGCCGCTTCGCTGAATTTGGTTTGAGCCAAATGCATTTCGACGCGGATTCCTCTTAACCTGTGCTCGTACCTACTTTTATTTACACTGCGGATTGCGGGTTCCTCCCTGAGCGACATTACGTAGGCATAGAGTTATAAACTACGCCTTCTGAGCTATATTGTTTTACGTGTTATATACACCGATGTGATGCAATCATCGAGAGTGCACTCCGCCGGTGAGAACGCTCTCTGCATTTACAGATGCGGAAATAATAAATCTGAATAAAAATAAAAACCGATTGTAAGTGCGTACCCAAACACAATATGGAGCGGGAATTATTGAGCTGCGTAAAATAATTGTCTCTATTCATAACGTCATTGTCATATCTGATAAATAAATACGAAATATCCTCTTGTTATAATTATATTGATATTGCAACAATTGAGAGATACCAGGTTTACAACGTGCGTATTAAATAAATAACCTAACTTTAATTTTTAATCGAATGTGTTCATAACTTTTAAAAGCAAAAAAACAACATTTGAACTTACAAACGGTGAAAATGCAAATTACAATTCTTCTTCTTCTTTCGGTGCTGAGCCAGGTCCCCCCCCAACGTTGGCGGTCACTGCAGCAAAGGCATCTCTATCCTGCGCCACTTGGAACAGGTTCTAAACTCTTGTTATTCTTGTCCACTCTTTGATGTTCCGCAGCCAGGACAGCTGCCTTCTACCAACTCTCCGACGTCCCTCAACTTAGCCCATTAATATCAGTCGAAGGAGTGATATGACCCAAATATAAGACCTTTCTAATTTTCACACTCAACAATAGCTCTCTATTGGCTCTGGCTCTCTGCAGTGCGTCTGCATTACTGACCCTATCGGTCCACGGTATACCGAGCATTCTGCGGTATATCCACATCTCGAACGCTTCAAACCGTTCATTACATTCACTTTCAGAGTTCAGGTTTCGCACCCATATAGTATTATACATAAATTTTACAATTATACATAAATACATAAAAATGCATTTTCATAATTTTTTTAAATTTCTAAATTAAGTGCGCCATATTTAATTTAAGAAATGTCCGGTTTCTTTTAACTGGTTGTAACGTCTATAGCTTTTAAATTATTTCACACTAAATATAAAACAAAGGAAAATAAAGACGAAATGTTTTTACAAGAGGCTTACAAATTAACCATGAAAAATAATGTTTTTCATGTATCGAGGCTCTTTCCAATTTGACATTTACTGGATTGTTCATACAGGCATTCCTTTCGTCCACCTACTTTAAGCTACCTTTTGAAAATATACATTTCTTAGTTAATAATAATCGAAATATTATATTCACATAAGTTTCTAGCTCTAATTTTAAATATGATGAGTTTAATTAATGAGTTATTTATACAAACATGTTACGTGTGAACTTAAATAATTCGCAATTAAAAAATATTTAATGTTCATAAGTGGGCACTTGAAGTGAACATTTTATTATCAGTTGGGG
The DNA here is from genome assembly GCA_022606425.2 of Lepidostoma basale. NCBI lineage: Eukaryota > Metazoa > Arthropoda > Insecta > Trichoptera > Lepidostomatidae > Lepidostoma > Lepidostoma basale. The sequence continues at coordinate 414,177 of JAHDVF020000882.1, forward strand.
TGTTATCGCATCTTAGTATGCAGAGCGACGCGAACACTTAAGCGGCGTAGATAAAATAAGAACGTATTTCCAGCCACCCAAAGCATGCAGATTTATAAATGGATAGCTTTGTATTTGTTCCACAGTTCCACGATCACGATGTTATGATAATTACAATAATAATATAAAGAGATATAATCTTTACGCCATTCTGCAACTGCTGTGTGCTTTGGACAGCGGCGGGAGAAAATGTTCTTTTAAAATAATGCAAAAAATCATATTAAATTCTAAATATGATTTAAAATATGTGTTTTCCAGAAGTTTTGATATATATTGTGGAAATGACATGTTTCACCTTTTTTTTTTTTTGGCGTAGTCAATTGAGAGTAGGCGTCTCTAAACATGGCAGCTAGAAATAGCTCCTCATCCCTTTTAAGCCAGTTTAGTCCCTTATGTTGCGAAGTCAAGAGATTCGCCTCCTACCAACATTTACTTCGACACTCTATTTTATCCTCAGTGATTGAAGCAATTCATATTTTTCTATTCTAACTACACGACTCAAATATGTCACCTTACGCCATGCTAAGGAATAATAAAATGTTAAAAACCAACATTGAAATCAAATTTTATTAATCATCATCAACATAGACCTCCCTTCCACACTTCTGCAAACATCCATCCCTTGCCACTCTCCCAGGTCAATGGCACAGATTGGCAAGGGATAAAAATTCTATTTAGCATTTTAAAATTTCTTTTCCGTTGCTAATTTCTACTTTTATGATTTAACACATTTTCTAAGATCATGGCGTGGTATCTACAATATATATCGCAGTTTCCTAAAGGCGGTAGTGCCCTAGAGTCACCGATAAAGCCTTTTAGAATTGCAATTGTGGATTTGGAAGCATTTAGAGGGCATTCGGGTAGTCTAGATATGTGTAGCTAATTCATTTATTTATTTAAAAAAATATATATTATTTTCGTGTTTTAACGATTGAATATTTATGGACAATTTAAATCCTGCATTTTGATTAAATTTATACCCAACTTATAAAATATTTTGTTTACCCAATTCAGTTATTCAATAATTTAAAATTGCACAGAGTCTTGCGAGTTCTGTGTCCCAGGAGACCTCGACGTCATAAAAACAGATCCACAGATCTATCAAAAGAGGAAGAAGAAGAAGAAGAAGAAGACGAGTCTTGCAGAAATAGCACAAGCAGTAATGTATCATTAGCTGCTATTAGCGTCAAAAATATCAAACGGCCTAAAAGCGGATAGCTGTTATAATGGGGGGCGTTATAAAATTTATGTCTCGCAAAGTGGGCGGTGGCCCGAACAAGTTTGGGAACTTATGATCTATACCATCAAGCAAGACACAAGAAGGTGATCATGCTGACGGAAAGAGAAGTCTCCGAGGACCATTTATTCTAACACATTTTTTTCTACTTTCATATGATAGACAAACAGCAATTACATATTTTTTAATTCAGATTAATTAATGTAAAGTGATGAGAAGCAAAACAATATTCAATCAAATTATGTTAGTTTTTGTCCTTTTTAAATAAATCTATCGGTAGAAATAGGTTAATAACGTTGGGCTCTTATTTAAAGGTATTAGAGTTAAATAATTAAATAACAAAATTTAATTAATATGCGAAAAGAGAGGGATGGAGTACCGCATCGGTTAAAGTGTGACAGTCCATTCTTTTTGCCTACCCTTTCGGGGAGACGGCGAGATGGTAAGTTAGTTAGTTAATATTTAAATATAAGAAGTGAATGCGGTGCGAATGATGGTGTTCTGAACAAAATAATAACTAACTAACTAACTGACCATCACGCCGTCTCCCCGGAGGGGTAGGCAGAAAGAATGGAACGCCACACTGTTCTGTCCTGACATACTCTCTCGATTCCTCTACATTCATACATCTTGTAATGCACGCACGTCGATTCCTCCGACTCCTCACGTGACCGACATTCAATATTTGATTGATTTGATTGTGCCACGTTTTCCTCGGCCTTCCTCTTTTTCTGGTTCCATTTACATTGTAAACATATAATTTTTTTACCATTCTTCCTTCATTCATTCTTTCCATATGTTCAAACCATCTTAATGATCCTTTCGTTATTTTGTTTATAACACAATCATTCGCACCGCATTCACTTCTTATATTTTCATTCGACACTCTATCATACACAGAGTATCCGCACATTCGTCTAAGAGATCTCATTTCTACTGCATTTATTCTACTTTCATCCTTCTTTTGCCAGTTCCATGCTTCGTATTCATACATAAGGGCAGGTAGAAGGACACCATTGTGCACTGCCATTCTAGATTTTTTGGATAGGTTTTTGTTTGCGATGACAACTTTAAGTGCACCATTCACTTTGTTGCCTAGTTTAGTTTTTTATTTTATTTATCATAGCGGACGAACAGGCACTGGAGTCATTTATTGTGTTCGCTTTATTTTTAGTGTCATAGCTAGTCTACAAGTGAATACAAATGCGCCGAGAAAGTTAGCTCTGGGCTCCCACCCCGGCGCAGAGCGGACCGACTGTTTACCGCGCGTCTAACTTTTTGATGGTGTTTAGAAAGTGGATTCTCTGACGTCGGTAATCCGAAGCCAGAACATTACAAGTTACAATTACACATTTAGTGTTTGTAATTACACAGATTCTGTTCCATAATCCCATTAACAGTCTATCTCCGCCTGCCATGTCCCTTGAAATCTCTTCATAATAGTGTTTTAGGACTATGCCGTTTCATACCGTATGCAAATAGCTGCGTGCCAGGGGTAAAGTGAGGTAAATTCAATACCACTATCACATAATTTTTAAAAACATTTTAAAATTGAGAAACTTTTTTTCGCTAATTTTGTGCTCTGAATAAATAATTACTAATTGAGACCAAAAAACAAAAGTAAATAAAGTATTTTATTTAATTATATTATATAATAGAAATAATGAATAAAGAAAGAATGGTAAAAAATACATGTTAACGATGTAAAAGAAACGAGAAATAGAGGAAGACCGAGGAAAACGTGGCACGATCAAATAAGTCAAATATTGAATGTCGGCCAAGTGAGGAGTCAGAGAAATCGACGCGCGTGCATGACACGATTTATGAATGTTGAGGAAGCGAGAGAAATATCTCAGATGGTTAGTTAGTTAGTTAGTTATAATAGAAAGAGGAAAGAACTATACTTGGAATAACCTTGAGGGCCAGATTGAGAAACGAATTTATTCGACAACAAACCAAGGTGACTGAGGTGGCTCTGATGATGGACGGGCTGAAGTGGCAATGGGCTGGCCATATCTGTCGGAGAACTGACGGCCGATGGGGGAGACGGGTTCTGGGGTGGAGACCGCGTACAGGATTCCGCAGAGTTGGACGTCCCCCTGCCCGCTGGACCGACGATCTGAATACGATTGCTAGACATGGATGGATGGGAGCGGCAATGGATAGGGGGCGGTGGCGTGCTTTTAAATACCTACGTTCAGCAGTAGATGACAGACGGCTGATGACACTTTTTATGCCTACTAAACTATGGTATATGAACTCATTTACTCGTTTTTTTGTAGAGGGTATACGACTTCCTTTTTTTTAACTGATTCGTGCTCGAATACATAACTCAGATATTTTTATTGACTTGACTTAGTTTGTACCTCACAATTATCCGCGACAACGGCAACATGGATTAAATAAACCTGCCACTGTGTAGAACCAGTCTACCAAAGGTAATGCCCGTGGGCAAGGCAATAACCCTTCTAAACTGTGTCTCTTCGGATGTGGACATTTTTCACGATATTGGGAAGCAAAGCTCAGAGAGCATCTATCTTTTATATTATTTATTTAATTGGTATTTGCTTTTGTTGTTTTTCTAATTGTACTACCTAGTTTCCTTTTATATCTGTTATTTTAATTGTTATTAAAATTTTAAATTGTCATGTGTTATTATTTTATTATTTTTTCTTTAACTTCTTTTTTACTATTCGAAATATTAAAAAAAAAACAATAAACGCATTGTAAAATGTCTGTACGTCAATGATTTAAAAAATTGCCTTAAGTTGATTATTACATAAGGACTGAACCAAAGTTTGCTCATTCAGGTTAATACTTTAGTTGTACATTTATAATAATATTTTTAAATTCAATTGGGTTACTGAAAAATAGGGCGTGAACCCAAAATTGTCTGCACCAGAATCAATATTCCAGCTAAATTTAAATAGTAATAAAATATTTCAAATTTATCAAGTTTTACGTCCGGCACATGTAGTTGGATCATATACACTGGTGTTTGTACAGCCGTGCGGTTGGTGAGCAAATATGGTTCTTATGAAAAGCGATTTTACTTTTCTAAGAATACACCAACAATTTACATTCTGGATTCGGCTTTCTGGGACGTTGTTACATGTCAAAGAAAGTATTTACATACGTTACTTGCGCCGAAACACTTTTAAAAACTTCCTCACAATATTGTTAAAATGTGGTATCGGTGAAAATGTCCAAAGCATGCATCGACGTGAAGTAATTTGTTATTTTTCACCGCGATCAGGTTTTTGCTTTGATGTTATTAGGGTCAATCTCGCGGTCGCATTTTATAACTTTGTTATAGTCTGGTTTAAACGTATTAACCCCCTGATGGTTTTACCGCTAGTTCGATATTTACACTCTTGTGTGAAAATATTAAAACAATTTTTACGATGTTTGCGGCATGTTAAAATTTTATTAACTAACTAACTTACCATCACGCCGTCTCCCCGGAGGGGTAGGCAGAAAGAATGGAACGCCACACTGTTCTGTCCTGACATACGCCTCTCGCTTCCTCTACATTCATACATCTTGTCATGCACGCACGTCGATTTTTCCGACTCCTCACGTGACCGACATTCAATATTTGATTGATTTGATCGTGCCACGTTTTCCTCGGCCTTCCTCTATTTCTAGCTCCGTTCACGCCGTTTACATATACCTTCTTTACCATTCTGTCTTCACTCATTCTTTCCATGTGTCCAAACCATCTTAATGACCCTTTCCTTATTTTGTTCATAACACTTTCATTCGCACCACATTCACTTCTTATACTTGCATTTGTCACTCTATCATATACAGATTTGCCACACATTCGTCTTAGAGATCTCATTTCTACTGCATTTATTCTACTTTCATCCTTCTTTTGCCAGTTCCATGCTTCACTTCCATACATTATTATATCCGGTAGATACATAAATTTAATCTCCTTTTTAAGACTCAATTCAATTACGAATTATAGAAATTACCGTACTTAACCCAAAGTTGCATGATTTTTCTTTTCTGATTGAAAAAAAAAAGTGTACTTATTACAGCTCTGATTATGGAAAAATTATAATTTTTTCCATTAAAATTTGATTTATTGATTAGTGCCGCATTTGTCTTAATCTTTTTATCATTATCATCATAACGTATACTTTCTTAACCATTATTTTTACAGTATTTCCGTGCACCTGAAATATTTTATTAAATTTTTTAATGTTATAACACTACGTATTTTTATACGTAACACAATGAATTTTTTCTGAGACGGTTGCGACAGCTGTTTCGCCAACCTATGCTGCCATTATCAAGTGTTACAAACAACAGTTGTTGAGTTGAGTTGTTTGTAACACCCGGTGATGCCAATATATATTGGCGAAACAGCTGTCGCGACAATCTCATGAAAATAAATCGTGATACTAATAATAACAGTGTTTCAAAATTAAAACATTCAATTATAATAATGAAATATCATAGTGTTTTTGCCAAAATAATGGATTATCTAAACTGTCTTAGTCAAAAGATGGATGAACGTAGAATAAAGCCATTAAAAATGAGATGTTAAATGAAAATATATAAAGTGAAGAGTGCAAGTTGAAAAGTGGCAACATCAAATATTTAATGTCGGCCACGTGAGAAGCCGAAGAAATTTACGTGCATTCATGACACAATGTATGAATTTTGAAAAGCGAGAGAAGCATGTCAGGAAAGAATAGTGTGCCGGTAAATTTTTTCTGCCTGCCCCTTCGGAGAGACGGTGTAATGGTTAGTTAATTTTTTTAAGTATTTATAGTTGACGTTACAATAAGTTATATATTTTTTTACAAATAGTGAAATATAATATTTAAATCTATTCACATATAAATAAACTAACTAACTAACTAACCATCACGCCGTCTCCCCGTAAGGGTAGGCAGAAAGAATGGACTGTCACACTTTTACTGATGCGGCACTCCATCCTTCTCTTTTCGCCCCGCGGGAGACACGGTGTGATGGGTTACGAACATCATCGCCACTATAAATATGATGTATAAATATGATGTACCTATTTAAAACTAGTCGTAGTAATCTAAAACTAACTAACCATCACGCCGTCTCCCCGAAGGAGTAGGCAGAAAGAATGGACTGCCACACTTTTCTTTCCTGACATATTTATCTCGCTTCCTCAACATTCATACATCGTGTCATGCACGCACGTCGATTTCTCTGACTCCTCACATGGCCGACATTCAATATTTGATTTATTTGATCGTGCCACGTTATCCTCGGTTTTCCTCTATTTCTGGTTCCATTCGAAAACACATCACAAAATCGATTTATTTTTTTAAAGAATAATGAATAAATATTTGAAAACAATCTGTTGAATGGATGAAAATTTTGCACTTTAATTTTCTATTGATATCCATCAACGATATTTTGTAGCTCTTCATCTATTGATTCCAGTAAATTGTGTAACTCTTCAGGCAGAAGTTGCGATACAACCATCTCCTGAATAGAGATATCTCTCACAAAGCGACCATGTTCAATGCTAGAGGCTTCCTAAACTTGTATAGCAATCCGTATACAGTTCAAGAGATATGGATGTATTGTATGATACTCCCTAGAAAGCAATTCGTACTATTATATCAATATATAATAGTTACGTGTACGAGTATTTCATATAAACATATAAACGTATAATTTCAGAAGCAGGTTTCAAAACACAATACAATTTTACTCAATGGTTTTTTAATATACGAGTACAATACAATAATGACGATTTTTTTGTGAATTAGACAATGTTTTTTCCACATTTCGAAAGTGAAAAAAAAACGTGTTTTAATTCATTAAACAATCGTCTTTATGGAATTCTATAGTGTTAACGCTTTAAATTTATCTAAAAACAACCTCTTATATAAACGAAAACCATAGCTTTTTATTATGGTAAGAGAACCGGATCATCCAGCTATCCTATAAGAGTAGACTTTGAAGCTGCCCGTGAGCTGAGAATAAGCTATGATTATAAAATACAAACATTAGTAATGTTGCATCAACGTTATGTTGCACGAGCCGCATTTAATAAAATGAGAACATTCGTTTGCAATGAAAATCTTAACTTGAAACTCCGACAAAGAATGATTAAATGTTATATATGGTCTGTTCTACTATACGGCTGCGAAACCGGGACTCTAAAAGTGAATTTAATGAACCGGTTGGAAGCGTTCAAGATGTGGATATACCACAGAATGCTCCGTATACCGTGGACCGATTAGGTCAGTAATGCAGACGTACTGCAGAGAGCCAGAGCCAATAGAGAGGTATTGTCAAGTGTGAAAATTAGAAAGGTGTCATATTTGAGCCATGTGCTAAGGGGAAAAAAATACCACCTCCTTCGACTGATATTAATGGGTAAAGTGGAGGGATGTCGGGGAGTTGGTGGAAGGCAGCTGTCCTGGCTGCAGAACATCAAAGAGTGGACAGGAATAACAAGAGTTCAGAACCTGTTCCAAGTGGCGCAGGATAGGGATGCCTTTGCTGCAGTGATCGCCAACGTTGGGGGGACCTGACACGGCACCGAAAGAAGAAAAATATTTCAATCTTAGGCAACGAGACATAATTTGATACATAAAAAAAACGGTACTCAAAAGTAATTTTTGATAAGCTAAAAACCGGGAACACTGAAATTTCAATACGCAAAATGTTTTTATTTATTTATTTATTTAAATTGCAATACGCAAAATGTTTTTAATTATTTAAAGAAATGATATGAGCTTTTTCTAAGAGCACTAAAACGCGCATTTCGAGGACTCTGCTTATTGAATCACGCTAACATTGCTAACCATATCGATCCAAGGAATTTGAAGCATTCTACGATGCATTCCCAATTCTTATTAATTTGTTTTTTGGTATACAAATACTTGTAGACAAATACTGGATTTTTACCCATTGCGGGTTAATTATTTTTTAAGTATGATTTTTGATTAACCCGCAATGGGTAAAAATCCAGTATTTTTCTACAAGTATTTGTATACAAGAAAACAAATTCTATAAAAAAACTGGTACAAGTTAAAAGCATAAAAATTGGAGTTTCACTCCAGGCGTTATCTAGCAATGTGATAATTGCGTAAAAGCGTTTTACTTTGCATTTATAAAGATTTTCTGCTTAATACTTACAAATTATCTTAATAGACGGCGCTAGTGTAGACGGACCTACCAACAGTGAAGTTATTAAAAAAATATTAACAAGTTCCAAAAATTTGTCACACGTGGTGTCGTAAGAAGGGCGGAATGGTGAATGCTGTTAAACATAAAGTGATCGCTTAACTCAACCAATACAGGTCATAAGTCTTGTAAACGCCTCGACTTCCATATTCTGTTTCCAAATAATTTACATCTTCGTCTCTATTGAGATACAATTAATTCTTAAATAATTGTAATTAAGTTAAGAGTACCGATCAAACATAATAATTAACCATTCTTTGCGTAGCTTCACATGAAGAATATAGTGCGTTACATTTTTATAATCCCGAAGAGGTGTGCATAAAGTAATTTAATCCGCTTCAAACTCTCGCTTGAGTGCTACTTCGAATGCTATGCATTTATCGAGAATGGCATTTAAACAAGAGATTCGATAGAAAAGCATTTCGATCACACGAGCAGTCAGGAGGTAAACCTGGTTCGCCGCACGCTCGATTAGCTCGTGCAGGGAACGGGTTATTAAGGCCCAAGGACTTATCGGGAATTAACAAAACATGCTCCATTTAATAACCGCTATCCCGTTTTGTGCTCGATGCTCTCCTCCATTGTCCGCACGAAGGGCTAATCCTCGATTCACCCTCCCCTCTCCCACGTGGTATTATGATGCATTTCGCGGTGAATTTCTGTTTAGTGTTGTAAAATAAAACATGAACTTTAAAAATTGAAATTGAAATATTTTTTATGTCATATTAAAAACATCAGAGAAAAGTGAAATAAAGTGTTTTGAAAACACAAAGTATAATTGAATTAATTAAAATTTAAACGTTATATTTTTTTACGAGTATAAACAGTAAACCACTACCTGAAAAAAATCATTTAACGACTACATATTTTTTTTTATTTGTGTTTTTTTTAAATGTACAAATAAAATTATTCATTTTCTAGATAAATTTTGTAATAAATAATCTAAACACGAAAATAACTGTAAAAAAATGTTTTGAAGGACACAAGATTTTTTTTATTCAGTATTCGTTTATAAAAATACAATAGTTCAGCTCAATATACTTGATTAAAACAAAAATATTTGTAGCGGATGACGAATTTTTCCTTTTGAAATTTTAGTTTGTCGTATTTGGTCCCTAGGAAGCACTCAAAAGTCGAACCCCCCCCATCAGTTTCGCGAGTGTATTTTGGAGAGAGGTTTTTCAAAACGAGTTTAACTTGATTTTAGCTCAAACATTTCTTTTTAAACGACTTACATGCATGATATAATTAAGAATGTTGAAGAAGAGAGAAAAGAATATTAGAAATAAAAGTGTGGCAGTCAAATATTTCTGCAGACCACTTAGGATGGACGGCGTGATGGTTAGTTATTTATAACATACTTGTAATACTCGCAAGCCATCGATTCGCGATTCAACAGCGCCAACCAAGATTGCGTCACAATCTGCCCTGCAATCGGTTCATTGAAGTAGCGTTGCATCCTGGGGTAATCGAATACACGGCAAATCGAATACTTAATAACAAAAGGTGCGATAACTCATGAGACGTGTTTGTCAGAGGCGAGATCAACTTGTGACGAGCCTCATTGTCTATGGCGCTATTGTTAGCGCAATCCGCTGTTCTACGGGACGCGTAAGTACCGACATTATATCACGTACTACTAGTTGGGTAACTCCATTAATGTACGAACTTACCGTCTTTTTTCTGTATGTTGGTAGGACTAACTTGTATAAATATGCAACAGTGAGCAGGATGCATTGAAAAAACTCCAGAACTCACTTCTTGGGTTCTCTTTACGCTAACGTACAAGAAAGTAGGTTCACAAGTTGAAAACCTAACTAGGAGTTAATTGAATTACATGCGAAGTGCCGCGGTGGAGTTAGAAGAAAAAGTTTACGAGATTATCATCACGTACCCGTGTCATCACAACGTACCTACGTAAGTTTTCAAACAATACTTAAAAGTACAATTTTCTCATCTTTAATACAAGTGTGATCATAAAGTATTTAATAAGTAACTTATTTTTTGCTTTACATATAAGACATGCAATTTAGTTAATGCAAAATGTTGGTTTTAATTTATCTGAAAGTGATTTATTAACAGTCACAGCTATTGACATTGTTGCACGAAATTCGTCAAAGATGAAATTATGAAAAAATTACATCTAATTAATTTGTCGGTTAAAGGTCCATTTACACTGGACAGTCATCAGCCGATACCGACGCGTCGCGATAAAAATAGCCTTGAAGCTCACTGACTCGTTATTTAAATGCTATATCGAAATCGTCAGGGGTTGCCGAAGAAAGCACCTACCTACATAACATTGACACCTAATAAAAATGATCAATATTTTACAGGATGAGTTTCCTACAGAATATAATATTTTTTTACAGAATACCGTTTTTACTACCATTTATATTCGCCGTGGAGAAGGCGATTATCTCGGGTATTTAAATATAATATAAACGGAATCGGAATTAATTAAAATTAACAAAACGCGTGACGTGTCGGTATCGGCTGATGACTGTCCAGTGTAAATGGACCTTAAGAGTCTTCCGATTTCAAAAATGGCTAATATACTTGATTAAAACAAAACTCAAAGGATTCATTGAAAATAATATAAAATTAATGAATGAGTCTCCCCATATTCCTGCTCGCAAAGAGGGACTTATTATAGCGGGAATTTTCGGTACCACACAGCGTTCTCCCCACAGTTGCGTTAAGCTACTCTCATCATCCCGTACCCATTGTTTTTCATTAATGCATACATATTGTACATTGATTTTTTTAAAGTCTAGAGCTAATTATGAATAAATCCAGGAATTACGAACGAATCAAAGTATTGACGTACAGGTATTATCAATATGATTTTTTTGTGCCTAATTGGACGATTCTTCAAATTATTTGTTCAAAATATAAAATGCATTTAAAACGTTAATTTTTTTTTATTAAAAATATTTTTTTTTTAAATTTTAAGATTCTCGACTGCTTTAATTAAAATCTATTGATGGAATTTCATTTGAAGTAATAATGAATGGCAGAGTGGTAAGAGCTCTGACTTCCATACCAAAGGTCCCGGGTTCGATTCCCGGCGATGGCAGTGTGATTGTCACACTGTCTTTGGTCTGGTGTAGAATTCACGTGACAATAAAATGTCGATAGATTGGCTACCTATTACATGTCATAAGATTCAATATAATAGCTAAAATAAATTGTACACAGTAATTGGGTTCAAACAACCTGTTGTATGCAAGAAAAAAAAATGTTTTTTGTTTTCTACTTCCCGTTTTGTCAGTATCTCAACAGCGACCACTTTCACCGGGCTAGATGGCATCGCTAGACAGGAAGAAATTCATCGGTCTTTAAATGCCAGCTAGCCTGGCGAAACCGTTCATTGTCGAAATAAAATCAAAAAGTAATATTAGGGATCAAAAATCATCGTTTTATTAAATTATTTTTAGAAGTTAGCATATTATTATTACTATTATCAAAAAAATTAATGTGTCTTGCAAAAACCAAAATTATAAATATATAATACTTATTTTACTGAACGTTTGTTCCAAGTTAACACTTTGGATTACGAAATTGGAAAAGAAATCACTTTGTATGATTCTTTGTGAATTTTGGTGGTAGGAGTTGATCAGTTTCGCTATTGATCGTGATTCAGCTAAGTAACTAACTATTTAACCATCACGCTGTCTCACTGAAAGGGTACGCGGAAATAATGGACCACCACACTGTTCTCTCCTGACATATTTCTCTCTATTCCTCAAAATTCACATAACGTATCAAACAAATCGATTTATTATTAATTAAACTTAATAACCTTCAGGTCTCCCCGAAGGGGTAGGCAGAAAGAATGGATTGCCACATATTCATACGTCGTGTCATGCACGCGCCTCGATTTCTCTGACTCCTCATTTGCATCGTACACATAATTTTTTTCAATTCTTTCTTCATTCATTATTTCCATATGTCCAAACCATCTTAATGATCCTTTCATTATTTTGTTCATTATTCTTTTGTAGAATTCACGTGACAGTAAAATAGCGATAGATTAGCTACTTATTACATGTCATGAGAATCAATAACTTGAAAGTTATCAACAACAGTTTTGGTCAAATAACCTGCTGTATACATGTGAAAAGCAACGGAAAACTACCACAATAAAGGCCCAAGTGCATCCCAAGAACCAACAAAAATGTTACACATTGCTGCAATCCAATCCCTTGGATTTAAACTAGTGAGGAAGAAAATTTTCATTTAATTTTAAAAGCGATATGATGAAAGTATTATATAAAAATATATTTTGAAAGTATGTCAAACAACTCAGCTTGTTTTGTTGGATTCCAACTTTGAAATAAAACGTCAAAAGTTGTTTACCTCTCCAACGAAGGTTTAGTGAAAAACAGATACTTTGGATCACAAAACAATAATAAATTGATTTGAAACCGATTGTTAAGTCGGGTATCGTAATGGGAGAGGTCTCGCGGTGGCTGTACCAGGCCGCATATACCCTTCACGTATTGCGAAACTCGGAAAAAAATATCTCAAACTTTTTGCGAGGGCGTGTCAAGCATACGGGCGCCGAATTCTTATTCAAATATACACCCTTCCAGCTACACCTCGCTTCCTGCGGGACAGTCATCGCTCTTCCGGCGTGATTTCCAATAGCTGAAGGGTAGACAGGGCCGAACGGGGTGTTACACCAAACCAAATTGTAAAATGATGAAAATGGAATGCTCAAAACGATAACGGGGTAACTCTCATCGGGGTTTGGTATTTCTTGTTACTGTAACTGAAGACGTACAAAATTGTATAATTGTAAAATGAGAAAACTGATGTTTGTCACTCCATAATGTCATAAAAGTCCATATGGCCATACAACTGTAGAAAATATTAATTAGATTTTGCGTATTAGTCGTCTTTTTCGACCGACGTTTCGGAGATCGTTGCAGTCTCCATCTTATCGTATGACTACCCTGAAAATGGAGACTGCAAAGATTAGGCTGCCTCGCATTCAGATTTCGGTGAGGCAGAGTTCAGATATATAAGAATGTATTCAATCAACCCATTTTTACCAGTGACAATATTTTTTTCACATATCACGGAGGATTGATGGGACAAAATCCTATAAACGACCAAAGATTCGGTCGAGAAAGATGAGTTGCACTGATGAATTCCCAAAAAACATATTGCTACCAATCATGAAAATCTACGCAATAAGTTAAAGCTTCCTTGATGATTTAATTCCAAGCTCTTCATCTTGCGCTCTTTGGTCCCAGTAGATCATTTCATCTTACCTAGCCAAAACAGCTAGAACATTATCCATTCGGATCGCTGTCTGCCGTCCTAGAGATCTTACCCTAATTTTGATGCGTACTGGGTCTTGATGGCTCTGGTCTCTCTGGCTGGTAAACGTGCCTAATCCATGCTAGGCTTCTGGCTCTCTGTGCTCATTATAAAAGGCTGCTGGGTCATCATACGGATCTCTTGGTTTCCCCTTTGCCTCCAAGTTTCCGCAGCAACACCCGGTCTAGGTACCAGAATCATTTTTAGTATCCTATTCTCAAACCAATAATTACAGTAAATAATCGTTTTTCGTTCTTCAAGAGACATTTTCAAATTATCTTTTTGACAATGACTTAGTTCTTAGTTTGCTTTAAATACATATAAACAGAAATATAATATACATATTATTGTGTTCATATTTTAAAAATAAACGTAGTATAAGATGTTGACTATCGTATAGTAGATTACATCTTCTTATCATGATTAGTATCCACAAGTTTAAAGTTAGAAAATGTATTGAAATAAATGTCTTCTATCCTAGGCGCGGGAAAGTGGTAATTAGATATTTGTTATTTCTTGAACAATGAAATACAGTACGAATGAAAACATCTGTTTTCCGTAATATTTTATGTAAATGACATGTTTCACCTTGTTTCGGCATTATCAAAGTGATGCCGAAACAAGGTGTAATATTTGATAATGTCTGAGCAAGGTGAAACATTTGCATAAAATATAATAAAACTTCTTTGAAACAGAGGGTTTCATTCGTATTAATTGTACAAAAATATGTCGTTAAGAAGTTATTTGAACATCATATTTAGAATACGTCGATTTCGACCCTGTCACACATTTATCAGGGTTGGCTCTAAAGCGCCGTAATGTACAACTGGCACTTCGTAAAGTATTTCAGATCACAAACGAGGTGATCACTTTTTATATTTGCTTTTGATGGTTTTTACATTTTCCTTGTTATTGTACGAATAAATGATTTTTTTATTATTATAAGATGAATAATTAACAAACAAAAAAATCGTATTTCAAAAGTCCACAAAAGGAAACACGTAATTGCCCATCACAACTGGTATATTTGTTAAATGATTGGTACTGATTTCTTATTTGTAGAAAATGTTGATGTTTCCATTGTTAGAACGAAGAGTTTCCCTGGAATTCGGATTCTGAACGATGCTCTAAGATTTTTCTCCCATCAGTAACGCGTAATGCGGCTACTGTGTCATTTTGATGGTACAATAATAAAATAACCTATCACATCTTACATTAGACATTCGTTCCACGATGGGGTTTTTATATGATGTTATTAAAACGGAAGAAAATAAAATTATTAAAATTTCATGAAATTTTATTGCCAAACGTGTTTGCATTTTTTATGATATCCCTGACACCCTTATCCCTTTGGTCTACAAATCTATCCGATCTGACAAGGAACCCACATTTACATTTTGTATAGTAACCAGATTTTAGACAAATATGAAAATATTTATTTTTAAAATGAGGAAAAAAATACTGTGTTTTTATTACATTTAAATTAATATTTTATATAGCTACTAATTTATTAAAGTAAGAAATAAATTTACATATTTTTCAAATAAGACAATTTATAAACTATATAGTATTAAATAAAATACACGTCAATAAATTAAAAATTAACTGTACTAAATTGTAGGTAAGTATTTTGATACTAGATAATTATGTTACACGTTTGGTTAATCACTTTTGAGATTCTTACTAACTAACTAACTAACCATCACGCCGTCTCCCCGAAAGGGTAGGCAGAAAGAATGGACTGTCACACATTTACTGATGCGGCACTCCATCCTTCTCTTTTCGCCCCACGGGAGACGCGGTGTGATGGGTTGCGAACCTCATCGCCAAATTTGAGATTCTTTAATTTATTAAATCGGCTTTTTTGATGTTATTAATTATATCATGTTTTTATTGCAATCACTTTCGAAAAACATTTAATTGTATTTTATTTAAAAACGTATCTGGTTTATGTTTAAATGAATGGACATTAATTGTTAATGTAAATGAAAACGTCTGTCTTTTAATAGTTTTATTAAATTTTATGTGGAATGACATGCTTCGCCCTTGACATTTGACAATGTCTTTGAAGGGCGAAAAATGTCATTCCATATAAAATTTAATAAAACTCCTAGACGACAGACGTTTTCATTGATTTATTTAATATGGAGTTTTACATTATTGTTCAAGAAACAATAATTTTTTATTTATTTTATTTACTTTTACACGATATAATTGGTGAAAAAAGTTTATAGACTGTAGTTGTCACACTAGGCATGGCCTGTATCGTGACAACTACATAAAATAGTATGTTAGTGGAGTTGAAAATATTGGGCGCGCGGAATGGAAATTGTTTTTGGGCTAGAGCTGAGCAACAGCGAGGAACTGTAAAATCATGATGAGAGGAATATATTGTGGGACGGCTCTGTTGTGATCTTGAATTCGAAATTTTAAATTTGGAGAAAATAGCTGATATTTTTATGTAAAGTTATCGAATACTAAGGATTTGATATTCTTTGAACAACAAGGACGAAGGATGTCTAATTGGTTTTCTGGTAATAATGCGCAATGTATTTTTATGGGACTTTAAAACATATTGCGCATTATGATGACATCAATAGTTTTTTTTTACTAGGAGCAAATAAACACACATATCTTACCTTCTTGAGAATGCTCTAATATTGGTAACGGTTTAAGTTAATTCAAAATAGGTGGTTTCATGTGGTTGTTTTCTTTATAGAGCAGATTAATTGAAAGCGTAACTTGAAACTGTCAAAGCGTTTAAACAGTTTCGAATTACGCCTTGAGATCTTTTGACGCGTCCTGCGAGGTTTCCGCCCGAACAAACTTGTTGCGTTGCGGTCTGTGGTCGGGCGAAGTGTTGCGATATCGTCGCACGGCAGACGGGAAACTGGTAGAGCAACAGTTGCGGCAAGAGTCCTAACCTAATCACAGGACCCGGCAACTGGTAGCAGAAGTCATATCCCACGAACCTTTTAATGCCACGCGTTTGCGAGCACTTGTGCCCGGCGAGAGCCAGTTTAAACTGGCACCGACAGACTCCGTTACCGCGGCATCATTGGACCATCGCATGCCTTTATTTGATAACTGAATTACGTATACGTTAATAAATACTCTAACTGCACTGCGCATGAAATACAACGGATAATTTTTATTTGATTAAATTAATCTGAACCATGAATATATATAGCGAAATTCAAATGGACATTAATACTTATATAGAAGGATTTGTGGAACAGTGTTTCCTTACTAATTAGCAACAGAATTCCACAGTGTTAATGCTATCACTTTCATTAGAGTAAAATATAATCAGTTTATTTTCTTAAAAATTATTACAAACATATTTATAGTTTAAGTCTTCTATTTGTGAACAGATAAAATACCAGAGACGAATGAGAGATAGTTCAACTTTTGGAATTCAAGATACTCTCTAAAACCAAAGTATTTGGCTTCTGAACGTACTTTCACTAATATGAAATACGTCGAACTCTGCTCTAGAAGACATACATGTATAATATAAATACAATATACACATATGTGAATTACGAATATAAATTTCGCCTGTTTGTATCCTCAATTAATGGAGTGTGCGTAAAATAGGTCTTAGTTACATAGAAAAATATCCACTTCAAAACGATAGGATAAGAATTCGAATCACCATTATTGCTAAAGAGTTTTAAAGTGCTTCCGTGCGGGGATTCGAGTCATAAAACATTTTTCGCCTTAACTCTGTCTTGAAATCTGCAAGATCGAAGATGTGGTCAGATGGGGACGTCAAAGACGGCGATACTGGCATCAACATGTAGAAAGAATGAGCTCAAATAGGATACCATACATAGCTCTCCATGGTTACAGTGTAGAATATTATTGTATCAAATGTAAATATAAGAAGTGAATGCGGTGCGAACAAAATAATGAATGTTCGGATAATTGGAAATAATTAAGAGGGTGAAACGATGTGAACGGAGCTTAAAATAGAGAAATTCTGAGGAAAACGTGGCACGATCAAATCAATAAAATATTAAATGTTATTCGCTTGAGGAGTCGGAGAAATCGACTTGCGTGTATGACATGATGTATAAATGTACAGGAATCGAGATAATTATGTCAGGACAGAATAGTGTGGCGGTCCATTCTTTCTGCCTACCTCTCAGGGGATATGGCGTGATGGTTAGTTATTTATAGTATTGTATGATTCCATGTTTTGATTGTTTATATAAATGAGTGAAAACAATGAGTGAAATTAACGGTGTTTCGCTTAAAATGAACCAATAAATTTCAATGAATTTTCACCAGGAATTGAAACGGGGTTAATTTTGTGCAAAATGCATGTAATTTAATATTAAAATTACTCGTTTCAAAATTCAAAACCCGTATACAAAATTCAATAAATTATCATGCATGTGTGAGTTCAAATTACGCCATACTCATCCCTGGTGAAAATTTAAATCAATTTCAATCTGCGCTCCCAGTTCGGGATATTGATTGCATCTCGCGGGGTATATACACAGAGGGTTGTTGTAAATTGATGGAACTGATTAATATTCTTAAATATTCTGACATCAACAATAATCTAGAAAAAAATATATAAATGAAATGAAAACTGTTTTCATAAAAATTGTTTTGATAATAAAGTATATTTTTCGCAAATCTCTCAATGTTCAAATCTAAAATTAAAATGAGCGTAATGGACGTTCGTAATACAAAATTCGTAAATTAAACATTTTCAATTCAATGAAGAGACTGCTTTGATGTTTATTAATTATACGATTAAAGAGAAAATTTGAAATCTGCGATTCAAAATAAATATGTCATAAAAGCATTAGAAATTATTTTCATAAGTCTAGAAAATAAGGTATTTCTTTCTTAGCCTTTATGTTCGCCATTAGCCTTAATGATATTTATCGATTGTAAAAAAAATTATTTAATGTTCTTTATTTATATTATAATTCTAGAAATAATTGATAAAGAAAATAAAATATTGGAATTTATCATGAATATTATTTTGAATAAATTAATTGTATGAGTATATATACTCGTATTATATTTAATACAGTTTATGAGCAATAATTGTAATTTAGAGAATTAAAATCATCATTATATAAATAATAATTAAATAAAACGATGTTTTTTTAACTACTTCCAGTTTTGTCTAAATTTCGACAGCGACCGGTTTCAGACCAGTCTATCGATGCCAGCGAGCCTGGTGAAACCGGTCGCTGTCGAAATAAAGACAAAAGTAGAAGTAGATAAAAAACATCGTTTTATTTCATTATTATTATATTTAAAATGAATTTCCATCAAGAGATTTCAGTAAAATCATTTTATTGTATTATCATTATATAAAATCAGAAAACGTGACGCATTAAAATCAATAAGTATTTGATTGTTATGTTGATTAATTTAGAGTAACAAACAGCGATTTTTTTTATAGAAATAAGAAGAATAAATAGTAATTGTAATAACAATAATCAGTCCAATGTCAAATACAAACTCAAATTAAACATTTATTTATGACATCAAAATAATGTTCCTACCATCCCTATTAAATATGTAACGTTTAGATGAATAACATCAAAGTTACTAAAGCAGTATTGTACATCGCCTCACTTTGAGCATAGTTGGTGCGATAAGCAGGTAAGATAAAGTATCTGATTCACGGTGTGCCTTGTTCGAACGAAGTATGGAACAAACGTAACACCTTCCAATAGTGCAAAGGAATCATATATACGATTAGGTTTTATTATTAAAAAGACTGCTGCGGGAAGTGGTTGAACGTATGGTACCGTGAAGTGTGGTCACCTCAGTATTTTTAGAAAAGTAATCGCGTTCTGGCACCGTACCGTCAGCAGTAGCGCGGCAAAATGTTTTGGATCGGGGGAATTGACCGCCTGTGACAGCCGGTAGGGAGGGATACCATTCATTGGTTGCGCGTGTTATTTTACAATACAAAAGTATTTTAATAAAAAAAATCTTTTTGTTCTACGATTCTGCCGTACAAAAAAAAAATCAACAATATATATTTTTTGTAATTATTCTTAAAAACACTTGTGTACTATGTTTTAAGATAACTTTATTTGTTTGTCTTTTTCTTTTTTATATACTTTGTATATACAACACTAACTTTAAAAAATAAAAAAATAAATTATCAGACATGTTTCAGACAACCCGGTCCTTCCTCAGTGATATTATAAAGATATTTAAAATTTAAACGTGTACAAATTTTATGTAATTATAAAATTGTTTACTTATTTGTAAACAATTTTATAATATTTTAAATATCTTTATAATATCACTGAGGAAGGACCGGGTTGTCCGAAACATATCTGACGTTTAATTTAATTTTTTTTTAAAGTTTGTGTTGTATATACAAAGTATATAAAAAGAAAAAGACAAATAAAACATCTTCAACACAAAATATGGCGAACATAAAAGTAGCTTTATTTTGTATTATCGAACCAAGCGGTTTCGCTCCTGCGCATTTAATCGAAGTTGCAGCGGGATCGAAACCGGTTGGTTCGACAAAACAAATAAAGTAGTGTAAAAAAAGTACACGGGTGTTTTAAATTCATTTTAAATGATGTCAAATGAGCTACTTCTTCTAAATTATGAATCTTCTATAAAAAATCATTTAATATTAAGAGGAAGGAAGATACCTTCACGTGAGGTATCATAACCATAACACCCCATTCTCCTGGAAACGACACAGAGTTGGCCAAACTTTCCGCCACTATGGCAATTTAATAGGAGAGATAAGCCTATTCTATTAAAACTATAATAGATTGTTACTGAATCAATGAAAAAAAAAATGAAATATTAAATATAAAACTTTTATTTGCTGTATCGATACGAGTGACCACTGTCCGATCCCTTCACGAGCATTCACGGAGCCCATCTTTCTCACATTCGATCTCGTGATTTTAATGGTCTCTCAAAATTTACAGAATTCACATACCAATATGTCTGAAGACACAAGGCGCATATACCATATACACATTTATTTACCATGTCTTAAAATGAAGAATTATTTTAGTATAAAAAAAGTAAAAACACCGTTTTTATGGTGTAATAAATCACACTATGGACCAAAAACATAAGACTGTAACATAAAAGTATCAATTTTACGATATAATATTTTTAATAGTTATGGAGAGACCGTGTCAAACGCATTAAAACCAGCCGAGAAAGATCTCTAGGAAGGCCTAGACAGTGCCTAATGATAATGTTCTGGATAATCTAGCTAAACTCGACGTAAAGGACTGATGAGAACAATGAGAACTGCGCATGATCGAGGTGGTTGGAATAATATCAAATCATCAAAGAGGCTAAAACTCTTTAACCCTTACCACTCCATTATTTTTTTTATATTGTTTGTCAGCCAACTCTAATTTAAATATTGTAAAAATATTTTTATTGATAGGTAGTTACAAAAAAATCGTTAAAAATTCATTTGTAATGATTTATTCTTTAAATAAAAAACAATTTCTAAAAAACATTATAAACTTCTTACAGTTTTGTATAGCATGGTACTTTTTAAAACAATCTTCAGGATGGAGATCAGGTTTTCTGGAACAGGTCTCACAAAACCACACTGTTTCCCGTCTTCCCCCTGGAATCTTTCTGTTACTGCACACAGTACAGTCTTATGAACCTTTGTCCAGTTTCGCAATGTAGTGGGGCTTGTACTCTAATCGCTCCTCTGCATGATGTTTCACGCGAAGTTCCCGCCATTTTAGATTATGTGAATTTGCAAAAATTATTTTATAGTAAAATAAAAACGGAAAGCAGTCAAAATCTTATTAAAACGTGAAATTAAATGTTTTTATAACGAATAATCGCAAGAAATGACGACACCTGTCAAGTTTGGCGCGCAAAAATACACCGCTTAATTATATTTTTGGAAGCTTTTATATGTCCACCCTTAGATGAAGTCTGCTTTGTATTTCGTGATGCTTTCTTTGAAGAGAATACAAAAAACACGAACATACAAGTATCCGTATATAATAAAAGTTAAGCGGGGAACCGATTACTTTAATATTGACATTATTTTCAGTTTAAAAATAAAAACTAAACGATAAAACAAACGATGATTTTGGCATTGGGTAACATCAAGCTATATAAAAAAAAACGTATTCTGCTTTACCTGTTATGTTTAAAAAGTATTATGTTGTATAACGTATAAAGTTACCATGATCAAATTCACAGATAATGCCATTTGATTTATTCGGAGAAAAATGCTCTGCAGAAGAAGACATAAATACGTATTTCTTTTTTATAAACGAGTGAGATTTTATTACTCATCGCATCGAGCCCTTTATATTACCCATCAAATATTTGATATCGCGGAACAATACGCAAAAATGATTGCAAAAATATTAAGCTTTGTGTTTTATTGGGAAATATATGACACGAATAATTTAAAACTTCGTTTATTTTCGGAATAACGATAGGAATGTAAAAATGTAATACGTATCATATACAATTCACGTGGCGTGAACAGCAGGTCCCATGATACCAGAAAAATAGTAGGTATTACGATGTTCATATTCTCTGTAAATGAAATATGATGTCATTTAAAATCTCTTAACTTTCAATACATAAAAATTATATCACAAATTATTTTAAGAAAAATTATTATTCTTCTTCTCCGATTGCTATACAGCTCATAACGAGCCTTGCCCTCTATCAGTCTTTGCCTTCAAGACTCCTGTCACCTGCTTTGGACTTCCAGTCTCTCATTTGCAGTACAAATCAAATCACATCAGCTTATTTTCTCAAAAGATATTACAAACAACAAATATATTATAGTTTAAGACATCTATTGAGAACAGGTAAAACAAAAAATATATATTGTAATAACAGAAACGCATGAGAGATGGTTCGACATTACGAATACATAATACTCTCCAAAGTCGAGAGTATTTGTTTTCTGAACGTACTTTCACGAATATGAAAGACGTCGATCTCCGAAGCGATCATGTTCAGCAGTTTGATTGCTCTCCCCACCGGCATCAACAGAGACAGGATAGTTCTGCATGCTGGGAGATAAAACAGTCTTTGCTGACGCTGTCGAAGATAACCATCCGGAACATAAATATGGATAGCCTCCAAGATAACGGAGTTGTCAAAGAATCCCCTGATAAGTCTGAAGAAATGGGTAAGTGTGCACCCATCTCTTTTTATCTACCTTACCTTATCTACCTTAATCACTTCTTTATTTTAAAATTTAAATATTTATAAATAGTGCTACTCTCAGGTATAAGGCTAATTTGTCTAAATTAGATCATCTTACTGAAACTGGAATATATTAGGCACGTTATGAGAAAAAAATTATACAAAGTGCTGCTAAGAATCATCGTCATATTTCGGTCATCATCCATAAACAGGAATACATATTTTATACATAAAAAATAATAGTCATCTAGTTTATTAAAAATTATACTTTATATGAAGCACTCTCTTTGTGGTTAGATTTTTTTTTATGCATAAAAATATGTATGAAATAAAATCCCTTTTTACTTTGTGTATTAAATACGAAATTGAAATTATACTGCTCACCACTTTCACTTGTACTAAGCTTCATCACAAAAAGTAATCAATTTTTATATTGCTCTAATGAAGCTTTTGAGTTTATTTTACATATACGACAAGTATTATATATTAAATACAAATAATATTTCTCTTATTCTTTTTTATATACTTTGTATGCTACACTTACATTAAAAACATTAAAATTACATAGACAAGTTTCGGTCAGTCAGTCCTTCTTCAGTGATACATATTATAAAGATACATATTTAAAATATTATTAAATTGTTTACATGATCTGACAGATGTTATAGAGATTTATTTTGGAACGTTTATGCTTTTGTTATAACAAATATTATGATTAAATTAAAAATAATAATTTAAAGTTCTTATTGGGGTTCAGATAATTATTCACAACAATGGAAATAAATCAAAGATTGGACTTGACGTTAAATTTATTTGATTACTTATAATATTTTATGTATTTTTAATTACTTTTTTAAATGAATGAATTATCTTTATGAAATGAATGATCTTTTTCAATGAGGTGGTTAGCAAATTCAGAAAAAATATTATTAAATTATATTGTTCATAGTACATATTTTTAGAATTAAATGAGAGAGCTATGTAGAGATAAATTTCAGACATCGGCCGCCAACTTCAATATGATGATCTCAGTTGAAAAAATGAAAACCATGACATTCTCAAAATAACCTTTAGAATGCAGGTTATCCTTAAATGACAGAATGCTGGAACAGGATACAAAGTTTAGATATCTGGAAGTGGATCTACTCAATCAAAATCATCTTCTCAGTGAAACAATAGGACAAGTCAACAAGGCTTCGGCGATATCAGGTTGTCTCAAGGATATAAAATGGAAAAACAAGTATATGAGAACTGACAGTAAGGTCAGAATATATAAAACCTGCGTAAGGCCTTACTGACATATAGCATTGAGACCAGAGCGGATACCACAAGAACGAAGGCTAAAGTACGGGTGGCAGAGATGAGGACGCTGAGGATGATAGCAGGAAAGACTATTCGCGATAGGATGAGGAACACGGTCCTCCGCGAGATCTGCAAGGTGGAGGATGTCGCAAGATGGGGCAGACAACGCAGAATATACTGGAATGCGCACGTGCAGAGGATGGCGCATCAGATTCCTGCCGGCTGCCGTCCCCCCGGAAGACCGCCGAAGAGATGGAGAGATAGTTGGGAGTCAACCTCCCAAGAGAGGCCAGCCTGATTTCAGGAACAGACCAAAGGTCTATAAGGAGAAGAAGAAGAAGAAGAAGAAGAAATGAGAGAGCGCGATATTTGTTTTTTTTTTTTAATCCGAGAAGAAAATTTTAAAATATAATATTACTATATTTTTAAATGAAATTAAGTATTTTGTATTGTAATTTCAAGATAAATTCTAAACGGTGGTTTCATATTTTATCTCAGACGCAAAAAGTTACGTTATCGAACGATACCAAATAAATACGCAATTTAATACTAGGACAAGCAGGAATTGATGTTTTTATGTTGAGATTATATTGTCACAGTAAGGACAATGGGAGGATAGCGAGAGGCAAGACTGATAATAATCAAGTATTCTCGGGATCACAACAAACACCGTTTTCCCCAACAAAGGTTCCCCCTATCTCCCCTATCAAAATCGGCAGTTAACTTTCATACCTGGGGACCCCCCCCCCCACGTTCCGGGCTATACGCAGATCTAGGTATATCGAGGCTATTTATTATTGTCTTAGCAAACTTACCGCCGGCGTGTATCGCATACTAGATGAAGCACAATACATATTTGAAAACTGGGTTTTCAAATAAATAAATTTTGTGAATATTTTTACTTGCTTCATTTGTAAAGAGTTAAAGGACAGAAACAATGGACCTACACACTTCAAAATTCATACATCGATTTCTCGGAGTTCTCTCGTGACTGATATTTAATATTTGATTAATTTGATCATGTCACGTTTTCCTCGGTCTTATTTTGTTTCTTTTACGTCGCTTGCATAACCTTTCTTTGTATATTTTTTATTTATTTGTTTTTCTTGTAGAGAGTTAATTTTAAATATTTGATCTTAAACATATAATTTAACTTAGTTTTTAAGCTTTTTTTATAAGAATATAAAATTTTAATTCTCACAAGCATTGACATTCGGTCGCCTAGCATGGATTGGGCAAGTATGCCGAGCAGAAGAGACCAACGCAATCAAGACTCTGTACGCGTCTAGACCGCCTGGGTAAGACCTCTAGGAAGGCCTAGATAGCGCCTAATGGACAATGTTCTGGCTGATCTGGCTAGGTTGGGCGAATCGGACTGTTGGGAGCAAAAGGCGCAGGATCGAGGAGCTTGGCGAAAAATCATCAAGGAGGCTAAAACTCTTCAAGAGTTGTATGGCCATAAGAAGAAAGTAAGTAAGTACAAGCATTGAAATCATTTTAAGATGATAATACCTTTAATTATCATAAACTGATGTGAATTAACCCTGAATTGTTCGCAGAATATAAATACAACTTCTTTTTTATTTATTGTATCTAAAAGAGTTAATAATGCTCATTAAACCGTAAAAATAAAGAGATTCTGGCAAGTGTTTAAAAGAAATAAAACTAAAAATATGTCCAAAAACCAAAAAAGAATGTTTGGCAGTTGTTTCTGAAATAGCTTGGCAAATTATATTAAAAAACAAGTGGATGAATGTGCGAGTACCTTATATTATATTTGGAGTACAATATGTTTGCAGAGGATAGGCGAGTAAATAAGAATATGAAAGAAAGGTTAGTGCAAGCAATCTAATGTAGGTTTAAAGGGTTAAATTTTGTATTTACAAACAGTCTCTTTCTTCAAGAAATAAGTTGACAATATCCTATGGTGTGATGATAATATCCAACGAATATGATTTATATGGAAGCAATGTACGCTGGATTCAAAAAAAGTAGTTCTTCCGAGTCGTTTAATGTTTTCATAGATTTTATTACAACATTTGTAAAACAATCGACACATATACCATATATTATAATACTATTATACGAAGGCCAGTGTGGAATATGCTGGACGGTATTCAAAGCAAAAACCTATTTATACACAAAAATATGAAAGAGTCATTAAGATGGTTTGGATACATGGAAAGAATGAATGACAAAGAAAGTATATGTAAACGATGTCAACTGTCAAGAAATATGGGAAAACGTTGCACAATAAAATCAATCCAATATTTAATGTCGGCCACGTGATGAGTCGGAGAAATCGATATGAAATTATACGTCTGTCGATAACAGCGTGCCCGACGAAACCGGTCACTGTCTAAATAAAGAAAAGCGTGAGTAGATAGTATTTATTTGTTTCGTAGCTTTTTAAAAAAAAAAATTGTACATTTTAGGTGTTTTATGCAAATATTTAACACGTAAATTTACAAATTAAAACGTAAAATTGTCACATTACTTGAAGCAAGCTATACGCAAATTAAAAGTTGCTTGGTCATCGAGACAATTCTTATGCAAGTCAAGTACTTCGCTTGTATTTAGAGTTAAGTGCTTAAATATTCGCAAGACTTGATTTAATACAGTCATTCTCTCCGAGTCTGAGCATTGTGTTATGAACCCCGCGCCAAGTCTGAGGAACGAAATTACGGGACACTTCAAAACCCATGTTCCTACTAGTGCTTATTTATATGGAGTTCCATAGCCAGTGAATTTGCACACAATATCGTTCCGAATTTTAATTTCCACTTTCATCGGGTGTTGTTTACGTCCCGTTTAGCTAGTTATAGTGTGAAAATTTAATGTGTTATTGGTCGCCAACCTTTTTAAATCGCTTGTTTCGTCACTGTCATTCAAATAACCGGTTTTTACGCATCATTTTTAACTAAATAAATAAAAAACTAACTAACCATCACGCCGTCTCCCCAGAGGGGTAGGCAGAAAGAATGGAACGCCACATTGTTCTGTCCTGACATACTTCTCTCGCTTCCTCTACATTCATACATCTTGTCATGCACGCACCTCGATTTCTCCGACTCCTCACGTGACCGACATTCAATATTTGATTGATTTGATCGTGCCACGTTTTCCTCGGCCTTCCTCTATTTCTAGCTCCGTTCACGCCGTTTACATATACCTTCTGTACCATTCTGTCTTCACTCATTCTTTCCATGTGTCCAAACCATCTTAATGACCCTTTCCTTATTTTGTTCATAAAACTTTCATTCGCACCACATTCACTTAATGCATTTTATTATCATTTATTAGTAAAAATTAAATGCATTCGTGCTGAAAATTTTATCACGGAAAGGCCCTGGAATATGATAAAAATGGAGAATTTACACATTGTTTGCGGGAAGGGTATTAATACCTGTTTACGAACTGGTGGTGGACTGCGAGAAGGGTATAAATACTCTTTTGGTAAACTCGTTAACTGTGAAAAATATGGAATATTTGAAAATTGTTTACGTTATACATTTTTATCACATTTTGAACTAACCATACATATAGATTAATCTTATCATTATATTTTAGCTACAATCTATTAGGTCCTTACATATGAAATTGGCGTTTTACAACTTTGATCTCAAATATCTTCTCTTTGGTTAAGAATTCCAAATTCAAATTTATACAGCTATTTACTCAAGTATTTGTGTTTCGAAAATTATAATTCATTTGTTTTTTCCTCAATTGTTTTTTTTCTTTGCGTCACTCAGTTTACAAAATGGAAAACTTGAAATATCGCGTTATTTACGAGTACGAGTTCCACCGTGGCACCAGTGCTGCAGAAACGGCTCGAAGGATTAATGATGTGTATGGCGACGGTGCCGCAAAAGAAAACACAGTGCGTTTTTGGTTCCAACGTTTTCGTTCTGGAAATTTCGACCTGCAGAATAAGCCCCGTGGACGGCCGGAGACCAAAGTTGATAATGAAAAATTGAAGGCTATTGTGGAAGCGGATCCATCGCAAACCACGTCCGAGTTAGCTGCAGGCTGCGGTGTTAGTGATAAAACTGTTTTAATCAACTTGAAGCAAATTGGGAAGGTGAAAAAGCTTGAAAGGTGGGTACCTCACGAATTGAGTGAAGCAAATCAACAAACGCGCGTTGACTGCTGCGTTGCATTACTCAACCGGCACAATAATGAAGGGATTTTGAATTGAATCATTACCTGTGATGAAAAGTGGATCCTGTATGATAATCGGAAGTGCTCATCGCAATGGCTGAACCCTGCCGAACCAGCCAAACAATGCCCAAGCGAAAATTTACTCCAAAAAAGTTACTTGTGAGCGTTTGGTGGACTAGTGCTGGTGTCGTTCACTACAGCTTTCTTAAATCTGGCCAGACGATTACGGCAGATGTCTATTGTCAGCAACTGCAAACCATGATGGAAAAGCTAGCTGCTAAACAACCGAGGCTGGTTAATCGCTCTAGGCCACTGCTGCTTCATGATAACGCTAGACCACACACTGCACAACAGACGGCTACCAAATTAGAAGAGCTTCAATTGGAATGTCTAAGACATCCACCGTACTCTCCGGACCTTGCCCCAACAGATTACTATTATTTTCGAAATTTGGATAACTTCTTGCAAGGGAAAAAATTCAACTCCGATGGGATAGTCCAAACCGACATCAAAGATTTTATTGATTCCCGTCCGAATGGTTTTTTTAGTAAAGGGATCCATGAACTACCTATGCGATGGCAAAAGTGCATAGATAGCAATGGTACATACTTTGATTAAATAAATATATTATTTAAAAAAAAAAATCAACTTTATGTTCCTCCCATACAAAACGCCAATTTCATATGTAAGGACCTAATATAAGTGGTAATATGCAGCAAATTTATCCATAGACAATGTATTAAAATAAAAGACTATTTGTTATAACGAGAAAACAGTGGATATTTTAATATTGTGAACGCCTGCAATACAAGCATTTTATGTATATTTTTTTTGTCTTATTCAAATTTTTTTTATGAATATTGCGTGCGAGAGCATGGTAAAATGTCAATTGAATTTTTCATTTATCAAATATTTCATTACACTATAGTTGCCATGAAAATATTAAATTCCAATAATATTAGTTTGATTATAAATGTCTGATTTCTATAAATTTTTTATTATTACATGAGCATAGAAACGAGGCAAAAAATTAATTTCCTTAAATTAAAAAAAATACTTCTATTAAACAGACATTGAAATTCGTATTAATTATTTAATATTAAATCATTTTAACATGGAAATTTACATCGTTCATCAAAAAACTAACTAACTAACTAACATATTTAATTTTTTGGTGTTAGATAGTTTTTTAATTTTTATTATTTATAGTTTCAAAAAAATACGTAAATAATAAATATTACAATTTTCATTAAATAAAAATATTCGTGTTATTTTGCATCTGAAATCATTTTTCTGCAATGATAACGTAAATTTGAAACTCCGCCAGAGTTTCATGTACGGTACCAATACCGAAGTCCTAAGGCGAGCTAGAATTGACAAGGTACTGTTTATTTGTACTGTTTACGGTACTGATATTGGAAGGGAAAATTGAGGGACGCCGAGGGCTCGGTAGGAGACAAATGTCCTGGCTGCGAAACGTGAGGGAGTGGACCGGCATCCGAAGTGTGGAGGAGCTGTTCCGAGCGGCGCAGGACAGGGATAGGTTCGCCGAGGTGATCGCCAACGTTGGGGGGACCCGACAGGGCACTTGAAGAAGAAGAAGATTTTGCATTTCGAAGCAATACAGTACATTCGCATTGTATAATAAAAAATAATATATTAAAATCGGTATTCATAATGCGGTTGAATCACTCAACGTTCGTCTAAAATTAATTTGAAAAATGTGTGACGTTTCAAAGTGTTCGTGCATGCATGCCGCCACTGCTTTATGCACGCCAACAAGAGGAGATTGACAATGGTGGTATTAAAATCCCTCTTTGATTATTTTCACATAGTCCCCAGCATACCTGCCTGCAGAGGGTCCCCCGCCTACTAGGTGCGTGCTGGGCCGGGCTGCGGGCATTGTTTTAAGTCGTTAGGAAGAGTGCTCCATTCAATGTTTGTGTTCTTTCAGCGAGCGTTTTAGGTGAGAAAAACGACTTACGCGTTCCACGCACATTCAACTGTTTGCTTTCAAAATAATAATTCACAGCTACGTTCCGAATTTAAAATATGAAAATATATTTCCCCCAGGCAAAGATGTGAAAAGCCAGGCTTGATTAGATTCGTATAATAAAATAATGGTACAATTAATTATAAAACTAACTAACTAACTAACCATCACGCCTTCTCCCCGAAGGGGTAGGCAGAAAGAATGGACTGCCACACTTTTCTTTCCTGACATATTTCTCTTGCTTTCTCAACATTCATATATCGTGTTTGACTCCTCACATGGCCGACATTCAATATTTGATTTATTTGATCGTGCCACGTTTTTCTCGGTCTTCCTTTATTTTTGTTTCCATTTACACCATTAACATATACTTTTTTACCATTCTTTCTTCATTCATTCTTTCCATATGTCCAAACCATCTTAATGACTAATTAACTAATAATTGTAAAATTAATGGTACCGAGCCCTGTGTATGGAAGCGAAGCATAGAACTGGAAAAAGAAGAATGAAAATTGAATAAATGCAGTAAAAACAAGATCGCTCAGATGAATGTGTAGAAAATCTCGAATATTGAATGAAAGTGTAAGAAGGGAATGCGGTCCGAATGAAAGTTTTATGAAAGGATCATTAAGTTATTTGGACACATGGAGAGAATTATAAAAAAATATATGTTGACGATGTAAACGGAACTAGAAATAGAAGAAGACCGAGGAAAACGTGGCACGTTCAAATAAATCAAATATTGAATGTCGTCCATCTCGGAGAAATTGACGTGCGTGCATGAGAAGTAAGTATATGTTAGGAAAGAAAAGTGTGACATAAATTTCTGCCTACCCCTTTGGTGAGACGGGATGATGGTGAGTTAGTAAGTTTTTACAACTATTATAATTAAATTTGAAATTATAAGACCAAAAAAAACGGTCTAATTATTTCAATATATAAACGAGATATTGGGATATATTTTAATTTCATTGAAAATCTTTGCAAATTACACTCACAGTTTGGGCAAAGATTTAAAACCCTATTATAAAAAAGATTTA
Organism: Lepidostoma basale; assembly: GCA_022606425.2. Taxonomy (NCBI): domain Eukaryota; kingdom Metazoa; phylum Arthropoda; class Insecta; order Trichoptera; family Lepidostomatidae; genus Lepidostoma; species Lepidostoma basale. The sequence goes on from JAHDVF020000882.1 coordinate 445,648, forward strand.
TTGGAAAATTTTAAATTGAAACTAATATATTTTTAGATTGAAACGTATTGCCCACAATAATTATAATTTACATTAAAATGTTAGAAATTTAAACCTTAAATATCTTTATAATTTTTTTTTATCAAAATATCTCAACCGTAAAAACTGAAATAGATTTCTTTTAAATTGTGAATTCAAATACGCATGGTCTGATCCAATTAATTAAAAGAAAAATTAGTTATAAAAATATGAGTAAACACTTTAATTGAACGAAGTTAAAGAATATTAATAATAACACTAATGCGAAGAATTTTTTTATACGGGATTTGTTAACAGATTATTATGATACCTTAACAAACTTTCAAACATTCAGGCTGAATTATTTATATGTCAAATTATTTTCAAGAGATCTTTGTACAAAAGAGGGAAATTATCTAGATTAGAAATGTAAGTTGAAAATTTGTTGAGGTACGTAATATGTAAATTGTTTTCATTCTGGCTGTCGCGGAGTTAGCGCGGCGGCGCAGGGCTGGCGCGGCGGTGGCGCCCGAGAGGCGAACTTCATATAAAATCTGCATCGAGTCTTATTTATATAACATTCAAAGGTTTGTCGGGATCTGCATCCCATTCTATACTCCATTCTGTCCATCACAGCCTTTTTCAGCTCCACGTATTATTATTATTTTGTTAAAAAAACACCTAACATCATACCGAAGCGTTATCCTCGCACAAATTTCGGCGACCGGGCCTTTGCTGTAGCTGGCCCCTCGGCCTGAAACGGTCTCCCTGCAGACTTAAAGTACATTGAAAACCCGTCAGAGTTTAGATCGAGGCTCAAAACGCACCTGTTCAAACTATCCTATCCTGATGCAAATGTTGATCGACTGCGTCAGGTGCAGCCCCCATACTAAAATGTTTTATTTTTAACAAAAATGTTTATCTTTAACAAAATGTTTGTTTTTAACAAAATGTTTATTATAACTAAATGTTTATTTTAAATTTATTTTTATTTTTAGTAAAAATGTTTATTTTCAAATGTATGTTTATTTTTTACATAAATGTTTATTCTTAACAAAACGTTCATCTAAATTTAAAAAAAATATATGTTTAACAAAATCTTTATTCTGAACCAAAATTTTCACTTTAACTATAATAAAATATTTATCTTTAACGAGTTCTTCATAAAATGGAGCTACAGCGCCCTTGAGAAGATTAATTCATAAAAATGGCGCTCTATAAATCAACCAATTTATTATAATTATTACAGCGCGAGCCAAATCGATGTAAAGGGTGAAAAAAAAAGAATATCAAAGGAAATATACATAGCTCCTTATGAATAAGAAAAGCCAGTTATTTGCTTACTGCCTTTATCGTAAGGGTATATACGGATTCGCCATAATTACACACAAAAAAGTCTATCTCGTTTGCAACCTCACTTAAAAGGCGAATCGCTTTCAACACAGGAGAACTTCGAAGGGCCTCTGTGCGGCAATTTGGGGCATATTATTATATGCCCCCTTGCTCTGCTTTAAATATGGGGAACGTATAGATTAAGCTCTCTCAGTATTCCTGGATTGTAAATACCTCCGGATAATACTTTTAAAAAATGCTTCCTAGAAAGATCATTCGACGAGTTTCAAGAGTGTTGAAATCCAACATTCCTGAGAGAAATAGTGAGGGGTAAAAAAAAATAGTTATACTCCCTGAGGTATAAATATCTTAAAAACGTTTCTGGATTCTTTCTAGTTCCAAGGTGACTGTTCTTTCTCTTCTTAAATATTATTAAGCGCAGCTTATTTAATATTTTATTACTTGAAATGAAAAAACCTACATTAAATGTTTTCAGTTTTCAGTTTTGATTCTTAGCTTCTACCAGAAGGAGCTAAAATCATGTCGTGAAAAACACATTATTATATATAAAAAAAAACAATTTTGTTATTTAAAATTTCATTGTAGAAGTTCATTGTAAAAAATGAAAATAATTTTTTTTTTAAAATCTCTTTAAAATGTATATTTACCATAGTTAAAACCCACAAATATTTTTGTCTTCGACCGGTTTGTTACCATTTTAGATGGGTTACCAGATAATGGCAGCGACGTACCGAAACCGGTCAAAAATACAAAAATAAATGAATTTTAAATAAATAAACATTAAAAAAATATTTTTTTACCAGTATTTATTTTCATTATTCACATATTATATAGGAATTATTTTCATTATTATATGTTCACTTCTAATAGGTAAGATAGTTTATAACTAACTAACTAACTAACCATCACGCCGTCTCCCCGAAGGGGTAAGCAGAAAGAATGGACTGCCACACTTTTCTTTCCTGAAATATTTCTCTCGATTCCTCAACATTTATACATCGTGTCATGCACGCGCGTCGATTTCTCTGACTCCTCACATGGCCGACATTCAATATTTGATTTATTTGATGGTGCCACGTTTTCCTCGGTCTTCCTCTATTTCTGGTTCAATTCACATCATTAACATATATTTTTTTTAACATTCTTTCTTCATTCATTCTTTCCATATGTCCAAACCATCTTAATGATCCTTTCATTATTTTGTTCATGACACCATCATTCGCACCGCATTCACTTCTTATATTTTCATTCGACACTCTATCATACACAGAGTATCCACACATCAAGATTGTTTATAAGTAAGCAAAATATGTATTTTTCACAAAAAAAGTTCGTAAATTATTTCTGCCCACCCCTTCGGACAGATGGCGTGATGGTTAGTTAGTAAGTGTGTATGTAAAATGTAAAATTTAAAAATTCATTTGCTCTTTTATTAATGTGATTCTGTAACTCGCCTGAGCCCAAATCCGCCACTGCTGGAAAGTCGAGTTCCGTATCCAGACTACAGCCACTGAAACAGGCTGACGGATAATTTTATTATGCTTGACTAATTGAAGGGTAAGAGCTTGTATCTATTTTGAATAATGTATCTAACCTTCGTTAACAATTTGTTTTCATATTCAGAATGTACGGGCCTCCTGTAAGTTGATCTTTTTGCCAAGCATGAGTACTGTAAAGTGAGAGGTGTTGGTTGTGAGCTAATTTAAACAGGTTGCTACTTTACAAAGGTTCGTTAGGAGATTTAAACATATCAAATTATATACATTTCACCCCGAAAGGAAATTTGAGTATTGATAATATGAAGCGGTTTTTAAGAATAACAATGAATTTTAAGAATAAATAGGTAGGCATAAATAATGGACCCCCCAAACCGTTCTTTCCTTATTTGTCTTATCCTTTCGTGTTACGCCCATTTCTCAGGATCTTCATGTGGCCGTAAATGTATGAAAAAGGAGGTGATGCAATTATTTAAAAATTGTTCAAAGTATTTGCAAATATACCTTGCTAAAAACAAAGTAACTTAGAGTAATTTTATTGTTATAATTTGATGAAACTATTCATGAATATAAATAAATTTTTCAATATAAAAAAAAGTTTATAAACTCGAGGCGTTGAACTTGCGAAATTCTATGAGTTACCTTTCCAAAAACTAAAACACCGTTATTCCGCTAATGATGTTATTTTAGTTCAATTCTTTTTTTAATTATTAGGAGAATGATATGAACTCATTTTATATATTACCCTTCATTACGAAGATAATAGTATACCCTCAAATATGCTGAGAATTGTTTTTATCGAAACGAATTTCTCTAAATAACATAGAATTTTTCAAAATTCATAAAAAAAAACAGTACACACTCCACAACGTTGAACGAAAATTTGGTATTCAGATGAAAAATTCAATGAAAGCGAAAATGGCCGTTCACAATGGAGTTCTGGTTCCAACCATTATGTATGGAAGCGAAGCATGGAACTGGCAGAAGAAAGATGAGAGCAGAATAAATGCGGTAGAGATGAGGTCCCTAAGACGTATGTGTGGTAGAACGATGTACGACAGAATCTCAAATGCTGATATTAGGAAGGAATGTAGAGCGAAAGAAGGTATTATGAACAAAATTATGAAAGGTTCGCTGCGTTGGTTCGGACATATGGAGCGCATGAGTGAAGAAAGAATGGTTAAAAAAGTATACGTTAACAATGTAAATGGAGTAAGGAGTCGAGGTAGACCACGGAAAACATGGCATGACCAAATTAATCAAATATTAAAAGTTGGTCATGTCAGAAGCCGGAAGAATCGACGTGCTTGTATGACTCGATGTATGAATGTGGAGGAAGCTAGAGAGGTGTGCCAGGATAGAGTAGTGTGGCGGTTCATTCTCTCTGCCTACCCCTGTGGGGAAACGGCGTGATGGTTTGTTGTTGTTGTATTACATGAACATGAATGAAGAAAAATGATTAACAATGTATATACGAGTACTCGTATAAACGATGTTAACGAATTAAGAAATTTAGGGAAATCCAAAAGTGGCAAGATCAAATAAATAAAATGAAAGATAAAAACAAAATTTTATTCGTATGCTTTTTTTATTATATTTTCGTATAATCGTACATGTACACTAAAATATAACTAGGATAAAAATGAAATATCTATGAATTATACGTCACTGTTTTACCAAAACGAGCGATACCAAGGTTTGTGTTAGATGAACGAGCAATTAACACAATTGTAGAACTACTTATCGGGTTTATGGCCCTCAGATGGGGTGGCCCCGGAAATGAGGAGAGCCGAGGATGATCAGGGCGGGTTAATGAATATCTGAACCCGTCTTCCCGTATCGTTATTACTCATCTGTGAACTGGGATGTCACTTGCCAAGTTTTATCTGTACTTCCACGGTGCTCTATCGCGATTGTATGCTAATCAGAGCCGTTGGGGAAATGTGTTACTGTCCCTGTAACCCCAAAGGAGATCAATCCTGTAAATATATATACGAAAAAGCGTGTCCTTTATTTATCTGTCTGAAAGTAAAATCTATAAATTTTTTAAAGTTTCGTTAACTTAATTATTGTAATTATTATTATTATTATTACATTGTTGAATCGCTCTTTACATCATGACACCATGAGCCAAATCGATGCAAAGGGAATTAAAGCTATCATAGTAATTATCGTGATATGTGGATAGGTATCTAATCTATAGTCATGTAAATTATACACCAGACCAAAGACAGTGTAACAATCACACTGCCCTCGCCGGGAATCGAACCTGTAACCTACGGGGTGGCAGTCAATGCATTTACCACTCGGCCACGAAAGTCGTCGTAATCACGAGTAAAACAACAACAATAAACCATTACACCGTTACCCGGAGAGATAGGCAGAGAGAATGGAATGCCACCCTACTCAATCCTGACACATCTACGTATATCTAGCTTACCTACATTCATACAGCGAGTTATACACTTTGATATATTTTTTCGATTTCTAACATGGCCGACCTTTAAAATTTGATTAATTTGATAATTCCAAGTGTCCCTCTGTCTCTCACGACTTCGTACTCCATTCAAATTGTTAAATTATACTTTCTTAACCAATCTTTCTTCAGCCAAGCGTTCTATATGTCCAAACCAACTCTTTCATAAATTTGATCATAATACTTTCTTCCACTCCACACTCCTTCTAAATTCTGTCCTATATCGTTTTACCAATTACAATTTTTTCAAATGAAAAAATCTGTTTTGTAGAAGTTTCATTACATTTATGTGAATGAAACGTTTCGCCTTTCTAAGGTATTATCAAATGTCATTTGATGTTGCCTTAGAAAGGACACGTCATTCCCATAAATTGTAATAAAACTTCGAGATAATAGACATTTTCATGCGTGTTCATTATTTAACATGGAGTTTTAAATAAATGTTTAAGAAACATGAAATGATTTATTAACCAATTTCATCTGATGATGATGGTGGAGGATACTATGTTGTGAAAATTTCTTCTTGAATAAGGTGATGTCATAATGTACCAATAATGTATATTTGTATTTTGGTATACAAATATTGCTATTAACAGTAAGGTAGGAATCTATAAAGCATGCGTAATACTAATAATAACATATGGTGTTAAAGTAAGGACAGACAAAGTCAGGACCATACTAATTTTGAGAACTTCCGAGATGAAGATATTTTCATTTCATTTATTTATTTTAAACATATCTAAAGCATTACAGAATTTTTGTCCAATTCACTAAAGATACAAGTTAGAGATACACAATAATAAGTAATATAATACATAATAGATTAATAAAAAGAGCGAGAAACATAAGATGCATGACAAATTAATAAAATATATGGTATATTACCATACAATTATAATAAAGATAGTACTTCCCTCAGATGAGCCAAACCATCATAAAATATGTCGAACTCCGTGGTGATACAATTAAGCAAAGATATTGCTTTAGCTACCGGCATAACCATTGGCAGGTTGGTTCTGCATCGTGGGAGATAAAACAATCTATGGCCCCTTTGTCGAAGATAATTATCAGATATTGAGGATGATAGCAGGCAAGACATTGAGAGATCGCGTTTGGAACATCAGTAAAGTGAGATTTGTGAAGCTGAGGATATTATAAGATGGAGTATACAGCGAAGGATGGACACCACCCGATTCCTCTGCACTGTATATCTAATCAGTCTCATGGGAATCGTCCTCGTGGAAGGTCTCCTAAAAGATGGAAGGATTGCTGGGAATACACCTCACAGGAGGAGCAATCCTCTGGAAAACAGACCGCATAGGTATATATCAAAGAAGATGAAGAATAATAAGACGACATAAATAAAAATACCCAAATATTTAAAATAAATAAATAAACATAAGCTACAAGTTTAAAAAAGTAAGCATAACAAATGTTACTGATTTAATAGTAATTAGCTGTGCGCATTAAATGTCAATTTCTTCATTATAAAGAAAAACCGTATCGTAGTTTACCAAGCCAATTAATTAATTAATTGTATTTTAAACTGGACATGTAAGTTTTGTTCTAATTGCTAAACCACTTTTGAGTAAACTTAATACAAAGCAAAAACTTGAAAACGCACAGGAAGTTCACGGTCTTTAAATAGCTATCACAAAGCCTTTTTATTAATAAAGAGCAGAGAAAACCACAGAAAGGGTACATTATTACTGAGGGTACAACATGAAAGGGCGAAGTGCATGCACGTCCACTTAGGATTATTATATTAAAAACGGGAAAAAGTGAGAAGAGATTTTTACGTGTTCATAAAATAATTTCTTTCGTGTTCATAAAATGGAGAATATTCCTAGTTTTATGAATACATATCAGATAGAAAATTGTACAGAAAATATCCTCTCGTTGTGTTGCTTAATATTATCTTTAACAAATATTATTATTATATTGTTCACGTGGCCAATCGCCGAAAGATGGCGTGATATTTGGCAGTCCAGATTTTCGAAGCCAACAACGGATAATTATGAGAAGAAAAGGAAGATTATTTTATAAAAAAACCTTTAAAAGTTTAATTTTCAACCAGCGATTAGTAGCTTGGAAGACCGCCGTATAGGATGATCAAACAATTACTTAATGGTTGGACGTCTTGGATTTCGGGTTGCAGTTCTAGGACACCAGCAAAGAAGGCGTTTTGTCCATCTATCGCCAGAGCTGCGAGTGACATGGCCTGCCTAGCGCCATTTTATAGTGCTGCCACTCTTCCGATGATGTCAGAAACTCCTGTTCTTGTTTTAATAGTGGTGTTATTCACCTTGTCCGCTATACTGATTCCCAACATCGCTATAAAATAGGACTATGCATGAATCTTGGGAAAACGAAAATCATGGCACCAATACTGTTCAGATTACAATAGACAATTGAAATTGAAATGGTCGATTCATATACGAGTATACCTATATATTTGGGCCACAAAATAGTACTGAGCAGAGAAACACAAACCACGAAAATCGACCGAAGAATTGGTTTGGGTTGGGCTGCCTTCCGAAAATTAGATCATATTTAAAAAAATCCACGAACCCCCATCAACCTTAAACGGAAGGTGTTCGACTGCTGCGTCCTACCGGTGTTATCTTGAAATCATAACATTGTCGCAGAAAAACGCAAATACATTAAGAAATGCCCAAAGAGATATGGAAATCCGAAATATTTTGAGCGATAAACAAAAAGATTTATTTTGTGGGTGTCGGACGATCGAAGTGTGCGCGGGAGATGCCTATTGGTGGAGCGAAAAGAGAAGGATGGAGTGCCGCATCAGTAAAAGTGGGACAGTCCATTCTTTCTGCCAACCCTTTCGGGGAGACGGCGTGATGGTTAGTTAGTTTTTATAAACAAAAACACGTAATATTTTGACATATTATATAAAACGGAAAAATTAGGTTACACCCTTAAAAACCGCAAAATACTGATCAACCTGAAACGTAAAGTCTATGAAGCCTGTGTTCTACCAGTTGGTACTTATGGTCTTGAAACTGTAACATTGTCCAAAAAAAGTGCCGAGAAACTACGAGTGACCCAAAGAGCCATGTTAGGAACAAGCCTAAAAGACAAAGTCAGAAACGATACGGTGAGAAAAAAAAACAAACGTCATTGACATCATCCACCGGGTGGCGACTCTAAAATGGCAATGAGCAGGTCACGTAGCCAGAAGCTCAGACGAAAAAATGAACAACAAGACTGCTGACTTGGAGACCGTGGATGGCAAAGAGAAGCGCTGGGCGATCGCCACTACGGTGGAAGGATGATCTGAACAGACATGTCGGAATAACCTAGATGCAGTCCGCACAAGACAGAGTGATATGGAAGATAATGGAGGAGGCCTTTGTCCAGGAGTGGACGGGGATAGGCTGAGGAAGAAGAAGAAGAAGAAGATATGTAATGAAGTTTAAATTTTTAAATTCTTATACTTATATTTTCTTTTTACCCGTTAATTACCGTCATCTGGGATTGGCTCAACGTGCACGCAGATTCCACACTTTTCGATTTTGGCCCCTAACTAATGTCGCTTGTGCATAGTTCCATTCTAATGCTAACCCACCACACCAGATTGAGAGCGGGCATTACTGCACGTTATTAAAGTTGGGATGCTGAACACTTTATTAACAATTTGGTCGCTACCTCTAATGTGATCTAAAGTTGTGACTTCCCCTGCTCATTTTAGAATTTTCATTTTGGTAGCGCGGAATTTACAGATGAAATTATAAAAAAATGATTTTACGGTGGAATGCCATGTTTGTGTTATGGTTTTGTTTCAGAATTCTAGTAACAACTCAAATTTACCAGAAAAATGGGATCCTCCAGACACCATTAGTCTCAACACTCGATATTTGATATAATTAAGCAAAATCAACGAATTACTTTAAAAAAATGAAAGTTATTCGAAAAGCTATTAAAAATAAAGAAAATATTATAATATATATTATAAATAATCAAATAAATTTAACGTCAAGTCCACTCTTTGATTTATTTCCCTTATTGTAAGTATTCATAATTACCTGAACCCCAATAAGTGCTTTAAATTATTATTTTAAAATTTAAATTGAATCATATAATATTTGTTATAACAAAAGCATAAACGTTACAAAATAAATCTTTATAACATCTGTCAGATCATGTAAACAACAACAATTTTATAATATTTTTATAAATATGTATCTTAATTGAAGAAGGACTCTTTGTCCAAAACATGCCTATCTAATTTTATTTTTTTAATACAAGTGTTATGTAATCTAAGTGTATAAAAAAGAAAAATAGAAATAAATTTCTTTGTATTTAATCATTGTTTATTGTCGCAATGAATATTACGTCAGCGACCGGTACCCAGGACCTACCTGACTCTGGTGACACCGGTGGGAAGAGCAATAAGCCTGCTGAACGCGGTCTCCTCGGAGATCGACGTCTTTCATATCAGGGAAAGTACGTTCAGAAGACAAATGTTCTTCACTTTAGAGAGTATCTTGTTCTTATTTTCGAACAATCTCTTAACCGTTCCTGTTAATATATTGTATTTATGAAATTATATTTAACCTATATTTAACCTTAAACATTGATATTGTTTGTAATGTCTATTGAGATAATAAACTGATTTGATTTGATTAGTCACACCCTTAATTGTTGTTCTAAGACAAATCAATAAACACGATAAATATTTTAATGGACTTCATTTTTAAGATAATAACAATAGTATAAGCTGATTAAAAAGGTACAAAAAAAGTTCTTACGTTTATTGTACCTACCTCAAAGAAAACGGTTATTACCCCTGGCTGGACCCAACTGATTTCTTGCTGGGTATGCTGGACTACCAATCATTGGAAATTAGATGAACTGTCCATTTGGGTGTTCATTTTTTACACTGATTCGTGGTCGAATACATTACTCTGATATTTTGAATGACTTGACATTGTTTGTCCCTGCCAATTATCTGCGACAAAGGCAACATTGATTATTTCACCTGCCACTGTATAGAACCGATTTGTCTAAGGTTATGCCCGTGGACAGGGCAATAATCCTTCTAAACCGCATCTCTTCGGATGTGGACATCTTTCACGATAGTGAGGCTACCCTCAGAAAACATCTATCTCTTTTATAATGTATAAAATTGATATTTGCTTCTCTTGTTCTTCTTATTGTTTCTTATTGCTTAATATTTTAATTATCTCGTGTTTTTTTGTGTGCATGTCTATCGTTTATATTGTAATTTTTAAATTTCTTAATTGTATATTCTGTTTAAAACAGTTTTGTTGTTGTTTTTGTATTCTATAGTCATAAGCGCTTTGGTTATACATGTATACTGTAATGTTTATGATTAAAAAAAAAATTGAAATTACTTTTACTAAAAAAAAACATGTTTCTTTAAATTAAATATTATTGATATTTATTTTGCTTTTTCTGTTAATAAAAATTATAATATAACCAACGTCCAGCTTTTTATAAACGCACTGTCACTCACACTATTGTAAACATTCTCCCCGAAATGAACGGATTGTACTGATACAAGTACTTTGATAATATATAGGAATAAAATTTTGAAAAGGCACTAGATTTATTTTCTAAGTTTAATGCTATGCGATTGAACAAATGAAACGTGGGTGGAAAATAACCTTTTGTGGTTTGGATATTATATTATGTAGAAGGATATTCTATTAGGATTACCTTTGAAAAATTATACATTTTTTAAAGACAACCTTTCAAGTGATTCAATCGCGAAATTTCTAAGATCACTAACTAACTAACCATCACGCCGTCTCCCCGAAGGGGTAGGAAGAAAGAATAGAACGCCACACTGTTCTGTCCTGACATACTTCTCTCGATTCATCTACATTCATACATCTTGTAATGCACGCACGTCGATTTCTCCGACTCCTCTTTACATTTAATATTTGATTGATTTGATCGTGCCACGTTTTCCTCGGTCTTCCTCTTTTTATAGCTCCGTTCACGTCGTTTACATATACCTTATTCACCATTCTGTCCTCACTCATTCTTTCCATGTGTCCTAAACATCTTAAGTGTTAGTGAAAGTACTTTCAGAAGGCAAATACTCTTAATTCTGGAGAGTGTCCTGTCTTCCTAATGTTGAACCATCTCTCATGCGTTTCTGGAAGTATACTATACACAATATATTATTTTACCTGTTCTCAATAGATGCCTTAAAAATAAATTTTGTAATGTCTGTTGTCTGTTGCCACACATTCGTCTTAGAGATCTCATTTCTACTGCATTTATTATACTTTCATTCTTCTTTTGCGAGTTCCATGCTTCACTTCCATATATAAAATCACAGTGACGAAGTTATACGAATGATATATGTAGATGCCCGTGACTTAAGTTCACTTAGTAGTGTATCTTTGGAATTCTTCGATCGTAATTAGTCGAGCGCCGGGTTCAATGCGAGACGATACGATTGTTCCCGAAGAGAATATTGGGGAGTGATATTAATATTCGCCCTAAACTTGCCAGCGTACAAGTTAGGTGAGGTGTGAAGCAAGGGGGTGGGGGGTTGCCTTGAGGAGTAATGGCGCCTCTCGCCGCAAGTGGAACACTTCAGATCCTTGTGTAGAGACCAGTCAAATTATTATCTTCAACGAGGGGAGTAATCTAGTCTATCTTCTTGGAGCTCGCTGCAATTTCACGAAATGAAATATGAAAACTGCGTTGCTGCACTTTATGAAGTCGTATCGTATATTTATAGTGCCGGGTGTTTATAAATAATTAAAAATTTAACTAACTTACATGAATATATGAAACAGGTGTGCGAGTACATGAACTGCGTCTCATTTGTTCAGTTGAAGACGGTTGCAGAAGACCGAGCGCAGTGATAGCCGAAACAGAAGACTTTGGTGTAAACCAATCCTTCTTCTTCTTCCTATTAGTTTAGGTTGTATGACCTGTTTGTCACGGTGGGTTGTCCTGGAATGATGATGTCCAGTTATCTCTTTGTATATATTATGCGATATGCACCACATAACATAACGGTACAGGTACAAGTTTCGTACGAAAATAATGTTCTATTTCAACGGCACAGCGTAATATCTGCGAATTTTTTTTTAGTTCAAAGTTTTCCTATTTTTTATTTATTTGAATTTAGCTTTCAGAACCGGATTTGACGTCAGTAACATAATACTGGCTCCCTCATTCACATAAACAATATGGTATTTTTATTGCATACGTCATCATTATAATTATTTTTTAAAATATGATGTTATATAAAGTTCTGTATATCTTCGTCAGCTTGTCTCCATCCACTGCTGGACGTAGCCTCTCCACCTCCATTCACATACACAATATGGTAAGTTTATTCAATTGTAACTTCATCATAATTCTTCTTCTACTTCTTCCTCTTAATTTAGGTCGTATGACCTCTTTGTGGCGGTGGGCTGTCCTGGGATGATGATGTCCAGCCATCTCTCCATCTCTTCGGCGGCCTTCCTGGTAATCTCTTGCTGCTTGGGTTTTTTCTTTAACAATTTTTGCAATTCTTGTATTCTCCATGTGGTCCACATGGTCTCTTCAAAAGCGCGTGGCCGAGTCATGGGTCGAGAAGATGACCACATTGTAAAATCTGCCCTTTAAATCTCAATACCCCAGAGGGGTTGAGGATGGCCTTTGGCAAAATTGAAATCATTACTTTTAAAATTTAAGACGCTCTTATAATATCACAATTTCTTTATATTCAATGAGAGTGTCGTAATAGCTGTTTTGCCAACCGATGTTGGCATCATCAGGTGTTACAATAAACATGATGATGCCAACATCGATTGGCGAAATAGCTTACGCGACATTCTCAGGGAGTAAAAAGAAAATGTGATATTATAGCAGTGTTTTAAATTTTAACAGTAATAATGAAGTATCATAATGTTAAAGTATCATAGTGTTGAGGCCAAAACTAACTAACTAACTAACTAACAATCACGCCGTCTCCCTAAAGGGGTCGGCAGAAAGAATGGACTGCCAAATTTTTCTTTCCTGACATATTTCTTTCGCTTCCTCAACATTCATACATCGTGTCATGCACGCGCGTCGATTTCTCTGACTCCTCACATGGCCGACATTCAATATTTGATTTATTTGATCGTGCCACGTTTTCGTCAGTTTTCCTCTATTTCTGGTTCCATTTACATCGTTAACATATTTTTTTACCATTCTTTCTTAATTCATTCTTTCCTTTCATTATTTTGTTCATAACACCATCATTCGCGCCCCATTCACTTCTTTTATTTTCATTCGACACTCTATCATACACAGAGTATGCACACATTCGTCTAAGAGATATCATTTCTACTGCATTTATTCTACTTAGGTACATCCTTCTTTTGCTAAAACTATGGATAATTGAGTCTTAAAAAAGAATACCACCAAGATAGAGCGTCCTGGAGACAACATGTTAAGATGGCCGCCCCTTCCGAGAACAAGAAGATATAGTTAATATGAATGTAAAATAATAGAATGTGAATCCAAACGGGAGATAATTTATATCGCTTTTATCCTCAGTTCTTCGATCCATTTTTCAATACGTCAGAGCGCAGAGAAATGGGAAGATAAATTCACAGACTGATTCCGCGGCCCCTCGCTCTGGAATAATGTGTGATGCAAAGTAAAGTTTGATCGAAGGGAACTCGAACAAAATTCGTTCAACGGGGAATTGTGAATAGGCGTTGCTCATTTTTTTCCCTATCCGCTATTACGGGGTATAAATTTCCAAAGGAATATTTTTATTCCACTAACCCGGGGTAGTCTGACGGTTAAACAAATGTTCAAAAGTTAAGCGTACCGGCGCAACAGCTCACGCCTCTCGCTTTTAAAGTGTGGATTCAGCGGGCCAGCGGGGCGTTTAGCAGCATCCGCTTGGGCAGAGTAGCACGTCCTTGTTGTCTAGAGGCGGAAACTCCAACTTACAGGTGTAGCACTTTTATTCCAACTATAAAACACGGGTTTCATTTATGCTGTAAGTTTTAGGCGCTCTGCACTCTCGCACTAGCTCGCCTCCCGTCCTCACCCACCCCCCGCGGACTACTTCTAAAATGATTGCATCCCATTCTCACACTAAAGTTTGTGCGCGAACTTGGTGCATATTATCCCTTTGCCGTCAAAACATACTGAATGGCTTCCAAAGATTAAAAGAAGCCAATTAAACAGTGAAAGGTGCGCCCACAAGTCTTTACAAATATCGCATTTCAGTTATTAATGCTAAGCTTGTAAAAAACTCCGAAGAGCGACATTTTGCTATTGAATTTCTCGGGATTTATTTTCAAGGGAGTGCCAATTACTGAAAGCTTTTTTAACGCTGCAAATTCTGCACCAATGCACTTACAGGTAAATACATCCCAGTTAACGGGCACGTTTTTACATTCCAAGCGACGCGGAAGATTTTTTACAGGTATTTAAAAGTGACGGAAGTGTTTAACTGTAAATTTTGCTAATGGAAAACGATTTAAACTTCAACTTGATTCAGAAATAAATTTGTAGAGAAATTGCTTTAAAGGAAAACATGGATACATAATCCCATTCTATATAAACTTTTCAAACTTTCTTTAAAGGTAAAGTTTTATTAAATTAACGACAATTCTCAATGCCCAAATATTTATTATAATAGCATAATTAGAATTACTGAATCGGCAACGTAAAATAGTTAAAAAACAGGTTTTATGTTGGTATTCTGAAAAATATTTTATAATACTTAATTGACTTAAAGGAATTAACCAAAGTTTTTAAAATGGCTGTAAAAAGTTTTACCCTTTATAAGTACGGGAGCGAGTTAATCGCCTTACCCATGAGCGCTCGCCATTTTCCGCCGGGCGATGCTAAAGAATAAAGAACACACATAAACTGTTGGTCCAGCTACGCTTCCGCGCTAGTGGATTTCTTCTAACGGCGCTTCTCGCATTTTGAAATTAACTTTAAAGATTGGAGAGGACGGGCCTGCACTCATGCGCTGATTCATATGCCATATATTCACATTTCTTTTGTTTAACACGTGCATAAAGAGATTTGTTGGAGTATAAACGTTTTGTGTTTGAATCTGACGCTTTAAAAAGGTGTATTGTATTTTTTATCATACATTTAAAAATTGCATTTAAATTACAGAACATCCATAAAAAAAAGATCTCATAAAACTACAATAGATAACAGCACATGTATCATATATGCTGTTATCAGGTCACTAAGAAGAAAACTAACTAACTTACTAACCATCACGCCGTCTCCCCGAAGGGGTAGGCAGAAATAATGGACTGCCACACTTTTCTGACATATTTCTCTCGCTTACTCAACATTCATACATCGTGTCATGCACGCGCGTCGATTTCTCTGACTCCTCACATGGCCGACATTCAATATTTGATTTATTTGATTGTGCCACGTTTTCCTCGGACTTCCTCTATTTCTGGTTCCATTTACATACTAAGAAGAATGTGCGGAAAAACAATGTATGATAGAATATCTAATGATGAAGTAAGAAAGGAATGTAAGGCGGGATGAATGCGTGATAAATAAAATTAAGAAAGGGTCACTAAGATAGTTTGGACTAGTAGAACGAATGGATGAGGGAAGAATGGTTAAAAAGATATACACGAGTAGTGTGAATGGGAAATGATGTCGAGGAAGGCCAAGGAAGACATGGAATGACCAAATTTATCAATTACTGGCCATGTTCGAAGTAGAAACAATCGACGAGCGTGCATGTCACGATGTGTGAATGTGGAAGAGTCTCGAGAATTATGCCAGGATGGAACGATGTGGTGATCCATCCTCTCTGCCTATTCTCCGGGGAAACGGCGTGATGGTTAGTTAGTTAGTTAGTTAGTTTTGAAACTTAACTTACTTATTAATCATCACACCATTTTTCTAAAGGGGTGGATAATGGAATCCCAAACCAGACTTTCCTGACATATTTTGTCTCCTCTCATTTATTGAGTGATACTTTAATTATTAAAAAAAACATCATCATCATTCTCAGCTTTACAACCCTTGGTGGATCTGAGCTCCCGAAAATGGTCAACATACTGCCTTGTCTGTGGCCACCATCTCCAAGTATTGCTGCTCCAGGGAGTAACAGTATGCCACGACACCATCCAATCGTTGCAGTCTCGGCATGCTGACGCTTCTTTGCTCTTTCGGACTGTTAAACAATATCTTGATGCTTCGGCAGATGCGTCGCCTTGCTGTCATTAGATTGAAACCGGAGAAGAAGAAACCACATCCTTTTTGGGAGCTTCAGATCCCCCATGCGGTGCAAATGACCCAGTCAAACTAAACGTTTTATGGAATAGATCGTTGAGTTCTTTTTGATTGAAGAAAGAATGTTTAATAAAGTATATATAAACGGAACTATTGTAGAAATAAAGCAAGACCGATCAAAACGTAGCATGATTAAATCGATCAAATGTTAAATGTCGGCCACGTGATGAGTCGAAGAAATCGACTTGCGTGTATGATGCGAGGTATGAATGTAGAGAAAACAATTTCAAGAAAATACAGTTTGCCAATCGGGGAGACAGCGTGATTGTTAGTTAGTTAGAGTTTATTTATCTTTGGCGTGTACCTAATGTATCTAGCTTTCACATAGTACAACGATATAGAGTTACTATGGTCGTTTAAAGAAGATACTTGTGGACGTGGTATAGTTCGGACAGGATCACTCGCTGCGTTATTTCCGCTTTAGTCAGACGTTCCTAGAGTAGACGCTTGTTCAAGGCCCCGCGGAATCTTCTCGGTTTGCGCTCAATAATACACCGTTTGCCGATACACATTCCTGAACGATTCACTTGATCTGCGGAGCGAGGAATTTCTAAAGATACATGGATGGAAACTTTGCGAGCGTTAAACATTCAATTGGCTAGTATATTCTAGCAGTTCCCATCTAGTGGAATTGAAAATATCTTCAATTATTTGTTCACTGCAAAACAGTTAATCTAAAATCTAAGGGATTTTTTTTCACGTCTGCAAATTTTCGATTTTCACAATTTTGTTAAAAATTAAATATCTATTCTCTTTAATTTCATTTTTACTGCTTTCGTACTGAAATGTGAAGTTTAAACATATACGTTACTAAAAACTTTAATACGACATCGCCATATCCCCATGATCTAACGATTTCAATTTTAATTAATTTGTCTGATACCTTACCGTTTAACTCTAAATTAAGATAATATGATCGTGATTATAAAAAAATTATTAAACATATTTCATAAACCCAAGTTGAAAAAATTCAATAAAATTTATATACCGGTGGGATCCGATTTCCTTTGGGTGATGCCACAAAGAACAGACAGTCCTGGAGACGCCATAGAAGAAGAGCTGGCTAGGAAGATGAAGAAGAAGATTAAAAATAATATTCTAGATATTAACGCGTTTTGAGTTTAGCCACTATGCTGAATTTTTATTATACTTCTGTAGCGAAGCGGTGTATTAGTTTTAAATTATTACCGTTATCGGGGATAAACAAATAACTTCAAATTTGAAACCGCGGAACATTTCACGTACCTAGGCTCCTTAGCTAACAAAATAAACGATGTCAGTGAAGAGATTGGAAAAAGGATATTCACAGCAAACAGATGCTACGTTGGCCTCAATAAGCACTTACAGTCGCGTTTACTGTTCAGAAAGACAAAGACCACGCTGTATAAAACGCTGATTAGACCAGTTCAAACATAATCCTCGTTTACTTGTACACTCACTAAACGTGATGAAATAAAGATGAACTGCTTCGAAAGGAAGATCCTCCGCAGAATCTTTGGAACCATTAAGGATGGTCAGACGTGGAAAAGGAGATACAACACAGAGCTCTACAATCTATACCAGGACGTCAACGTGGTCAAGTTTATAAAGATTAACAGACTGAGCTGGCTAGGGCACTTGCACCGCATAGGGGATCTGGAGCTCCCCAAAACAGTATTGTATGACAATCCAGTAGGGCGAAGAAGCGTCGGCAGGCCGAGAATGCGATGGTTGGATGGTGCCGTGGCAGACTGTCGGGTCCTGGAGCAGCAAGACTGGGAAGTGGCGGCCAGAGACAGGATAGGATGTAGATGTTTCTTGGAGGAGGCTAAGACCCATCAAGGGTAGTAGCGCCGCAAAAGAAGAAGAAAACGAATATTTTAAATAGTTTAAAATAAAAATCATTAGATAGAAATTCACTGATAACTGCTTTCTTTAAGGTACGAACATTCTTGAAGCTAGAGATATTTATCTGAAGACTAAAGATTCGTTAGACATTATAATTAAAGCCCAGAATCATTTTAGTTATGTGTAAGTTATGTACAAATATTTGAGAAACTCACAGTGTTTGTATACGAATATGAATATAATCCATAATGGTTGGCTTTTGCTGAAATTAAATTGTGAACCGATTAGTTAAATATTTGTGGATGTATATATGCTCTAGCAATTAGTTGCGATAACAGAAAACAAAACTAATAATTCCCATCCTCAATAGTTAGACATATTCCCACGCCGCCGCCCAAATAGCACATGTCGGGGAATATTCGGAGTGGCGCGTAACTAAAACCACTTTATTATTTACCGACCATTATATGTAGCTAACCGCCGGGCGGGATACGCTTCGTTAGACCCACGCTAAATTGCATGATGCAATATCGAATGTCGTATTTTATATGTACCTATCATTTCAGGGAAATGAATAAACACTAACATTAATGGCTAATGATATGTAATTCCCTTGATATACGGTTTATTACCTCAACATTAAACAATACTTTTCATGTATTTAAATATGCACAGTCGGTCGATTGAGGTGAATACGCATTTTAGAGGTATGATATTTTCATAATTAAACAATATGTTTAATGAGTTTAAAACTTTGTATTATTTTATTGAGTACAAATGGATGTATAAAGTATAATATAATGTAGAGATAGATTTTTTTTTAAATGAAAATGTATGCAATGAATAGAATACATAAGAAAAATTCAGTATGATTCAGGTATATTTTTAAAGGTTTCGTCGAAAAGCAGCGTATCACTTTTTCCAAAAGTCTTTTTTTCTATTAGAAAAATCTACAGATTTCATATTAGTACCGTAAATAAAGGTATATTTTAAATTATGAAGAAGGTATCACGTTATTAGATTGTTGTAACATTAAAAAAAAATCTTATTTATTTGCGCAAATAAGTTGCTTAGCTAAATAATTTTATAAACTGACTTACATTTTTGATGAATGTTGTGCTTCAACTTTTTCTTCTTCTCGACGCTACATTCAGGTATAGGATTTGGCTTTTTCCACAACAGTCCGCAATTACCTCCTCTCCCTAGCTATACTTTTCCGTTATATACCATTCTTCAGGTCTTTCCGGCTTTTTCCAGTCCTTCTTCATGTTTTTAGTAATCCTTAATTTTCACCGGGTCCAAGTTCCGAGGCGATTGTGTTCGTAATCATATATTCTAACACAAGATTGATTAACCCTGCAATGAACCCTCCTCCTTTATCCACACTTAGTCATCTACTATATAATTACAGTAGACAGTACAGTAGTCTGACATTAATATAATTATAAGTGTCAGACTATGGAAGCGTCCGTATCTAATAAATACATATTTGCTCGATGTCAGAACAGCCTATAACTATTGCAACACAGTCAAGAACATTAAAGAAATAATTGAAAAATTCCATTTTGCTTTGAAATAATTTCTCAATAGTTCTAACAAATTTCGAAAAAACACGTTTGACAGCTGTCAAAATGTTCACATGAACATATTTTTTATTGAGATAATCACAAAAATGGTCAAGTTTTATGCCATTTTCACTGGAATCAGTCAATTCTTGATGGCAGGCACTACTCGTAGAGATCACATTTGAACTTTTATAATTATTACGACAATTTTAAGTATTCTACGGGCTCTGGTTTTAGAGGCTAATGTTTACGTTTAAAAAATCACATTTTTCACATTTAATTTAATTTTAAAAGTATGACACACAAACACAAATTATTAACTGATACATAACTTTTCACTGAGTTAAAACACATATACACAAAACTACAACCATTAATTGCAGCTACATACATAGGTATATCAAAACCCTGCGGTGGTCTAAGGGAAATACTGATCACTTTTCCTTCACGATTAAGCGTTATGTGTTGAGTCCGCTGACACGCGTGATATTTTCTTAATTGAAATTTTCATATTTCTTTCTTCCCTTAAATTTTTGCACGATGAGAACATATATCTGTCTTGTGCTTTTTCAGGTTTTGTACTGATAGAATTTTTAAATGAAGTAGGCTTTGAAACTACCTGATGCCGATGGTTAGTCTCACACCAGCAACAAGTTCCTTTACTAGTATTAAAATACATTATTTGATAATTATTATTTGGGTATTGAAAAAGTCAAGAACTTCAAAATGTCACAAAACAAATTATTCAAATTGAAATTGGAACAAATGCACACAAAGATTCGAAAAAGTACGAAAATTATTTTTGAAGTTCTTGCTTGGGTTTGATTGTTTTAAGTGCCTAATTACAGTTACTAAAAAGAACGATGGATACATGAAATATAAATAAATAAACACTAACTAACTAACTAACCATCACGCCGTCTCCCCGAAAGGGTAGGCAGAAAGAATGGACTGCCACACTTTAATCGATGCGGCACTCCATCCTTCTCTTTTCGCCATCGCGAGAGACGCGGTGTGATGGGTTGCGAACCTCATCGCCACATAAATAAACACAAAAGTTCGAATCGTCCAGCTGCAGCTTGTGCAAGTACATTATGTGTTATGTTATTTATATTTTGTTATTTTATTTTATATCATTGGTTTTAGATTTATTTTGTGGACGTTGGACGATCAATGAGTACGTGGGAGATGCCTATTGGTAGCGATGAGGTTCGCAACCCATAACACCGCGTCTCCCGTGGGGGCGAAAAAAGAAGGATAGAGTGGCGCATCGATTAAAGTGTGGCAGTTAATTCTTTATGCCTACCTCTTCGGAGACGCGCCTGATGGTTAGTTAGTTAGTAAGACAAAGTGTAGTGATTTTTTATGTATTGTTTCTTTAATGATGATAAAAACCTCCGAATGGAAATTATTTTTAATACAATTTACAGAATTGACATGTCTCGCGTAGCTAAGGCATTATCAAATGTTTATTATTTAATTTGATAATGCTTTAGCAATACAAAACACGTTATTCCCATAAAACATTATAAAACTTTTAGAAAACAGACCTCAGAATTAGTGTTAAATACATTTTTAAAGTACCAATATTTTTTTTTTTTGGTAGAAGCTTATTGTAAATAGTTCCTTGATACACAAGTTTAATTTCAATTAATAATTTTTCGAATGTTAACTCTTCTTTCCAGCTTACAGACCTTCTTAATGGAAACTAAATTCAAACAAAATGTTAATGAGAAATTATTGTTAAGATTTGAAGTTAAAAAATGACTAATGAAAAGATCAAGAGGCTTATACAGTAAAGAAAATATCAGTAAAATAATATTCGTATTCACAAATGGGATAGTACATTATCGTAAAGAATATATTGATGTCTTTTTATTAACTTGCAATTATTTCGATACAAAGTCAAACTTTGCAGTATCGTTTCATAAGACTTGAGTTATTAATTGGGTTCAATCACTTAGGTTGATTCGTGTTAATAAATTCAATCTAAATGTACATATTTGTATGCAGAGTGGAGTGTATTACCTTATCGGCATTAATAAATTCAGGAATAATTACACGCAGCTACATTATACGAATACCTTAAATGAGCGCATTATAATCCTTCGAAAATAAAATACTTTCAATATATTTGTCGCTGAAATAAAAAATATGAAAGCTTTTGAAGAATATTTTTGTATTTGAGAGCCATAAAGCCTTAAGTGATTTTTTTTGCAGAAATGAATTATGAAGCCAATTTAGTAATGAGATTGCTCTTCCTAATGCTTAACCATAAAAAGGTTGATTCTAAATCGTAGCAGATACAATAATCGAATAATTTTTTGTTGAAATTAGAAAATACGAAAATTGAACAATCTATCAAGACTCGTCGCGTGACATATCCGCGAAGCTCGAGAGACTGTCACGTGGGCAAAAACCTGTGTACGTACGTTGCGTGTGTTCATTTTATGTACTTCTTCTTCTTCTGGTGCCATGTCAGCTTCCCTTAATATTGGAGATCACTGCAATGAAAGTATCTCTGTCTGTTCTCTTATTCCTGTCCAATCCCTTATATTCCGCAGCCAGAACAACTGCCTACTGCCAACTCCCCGCCGCTCCTCTATATTGTCCATGATTTTCAGCCGAAGTGGGTGGTTTTTTTTCTCCCCTTAGTACATAAGTCAAATATGAGACCTATCTTGCCTTCACACTCGACATCTGCTCTCTATTGTTTTTCTTGTACTTATCACTATTGTTCCTCTTGTATTTATTTTATTTTATTCCATGTTTATTTGGAGGAACATTGGTGTAATTATTTCTCAAATGATTAACGAAAATTTGAATTAATTTTTTTATTTGTGATTCGGACTAAACGTGTATTGTATTTGTCGTTTTTTTAATTTGATAAAGAAGATGGAGTGATCTTTGTACTGTTGTGAAATAGGAAAAAATACACAAAGACTCCCGAAGTAAATCTTCGGCATAAATATATTGACTTTTAACGGGAAGGCCCGACAAACATATCGCACGACCCGAACGCACACAGTAATCATTTAAGTGAAGCATTCCAAATTTATTTCATCTCACGGTTGCGCGAAGTATTGTAAATACGTCAAAGAAAAGTTGAAAGGGGTAAAAGTTGGCAAGACCCATTGGCGTCGGAAAGGTTGAGCTCACCAGAGGCGGCCGGTAGGGAAGTGTTATGGTACTGGAGGACAGCAGGGGTGCCCCGTGTCGAGATAATTCGATGAATTCCAAATATTCATAATGATATTTTTTTCTACAACCACCACACTGTTCTATTCTGGTATACTTCACTCATGATTCAAACTCAACATTCATATATCGTGTCATGCACGCACGCCGATAGAACAAATTTTAAGGATTTCATGAATTTATCTTCTTCTTTTTCTATCTTATATTTGAGAATATAATACTTAGAATGATTCTGGGACCCAGACCCGGTGTTGCAGCGGGAATTTGGAGCATAGGGCCAACCAAGAGATCAGTACGACGACCCATCAGCCCCTTATAATGAGCACCGTGAGAGCCGATCGGGAACGTATGCCGAGCCGAAGAGACCAGAGAATCAAGACCCTTTACGCGTCTAGACCAACTGGAGTAACACCTCTAGGAAGGGCTAGACAGCGCCTAATGGACAATGTTCTGGCTGATCTGGCTAGGTTGGGCGAATCGGACTGCTGGGAGCAAAAGGCGCAGGTTCGAGGAGCTTGGTGAACAATCATCAAGGAGACACACTTTAAGAGTTGTATTGCCATAGGAAGGTAAGTTTTTCTTCTTATAGGTCTGATGACCTGTTGCGCTGACGGTGGGGGTTTCCTGCTGAGCTGGGTTTCGTTCTTCTCCCTCATGACGATATTATAATTATTTATAAGCTTTTATTATGTTTCTGATTCCTTAAACCCATCCCGTGTTCTAAATGTAAAAAATGGCTTCCTAACCTCCCCTGCCGCATTTGTCTCCTCTGATCCTCACCTGACCTCCAGCTGTGATGTACCCGTAAGATAGTTTTCACTAGCCCTGTTTTTGTTTAAAAATATATTATTCTGTATTGTGTTTATTACATTTCGGTGGGACATAGAGGAAATGGGTAGTTTAAATGTGGCCTGGGTCCCTCTTGTTTTTCTTCAATCACAAAACCCCAGTAACTAGAGTCCCGCATGGACGAGGGACGGGCCTAGGGATTGATAGAGCGAAGCCGACGAAAAGCGACGTCCGCCTATAACAGCTTCGGGAAAGCGGTGGGACTCCTCTAAGTCCCTATGACCTTTTGAAAAAAATCTCCGTCGTTCTGGGAAGTGGACCGCCTTTTTGGTTATCGGCCGCGTGGTCGGGAACCATACGGTAGATAGAATAAATAATTAAAAATATTAAAAAGGGAAAGTTAATGAACTCGAACTCGTTGATTATTTTTCCCGCCACCTCTGAAGGGCCTGGCAAAGGGATGGTGGGAGCACACACCAAATATTCCCGCACTATTAAAGTGTTATTTGT
Source organism: Lepidostoma basale (assembly GCA_022606425.2). Taxonomy (NCBI): domain Eukaryota; kingdom Metazoa; phylum Arthropoda; class Insecta; order Trichoptera; family Lepidostomatidae; genus Lepidostoma; species Lepidostoma basale. Next base: position 470,145 of record JAHDVF020000882.1, read on the forward strand.
ACGAGGTACTCCAGCTTCGCTAATGTTCAATTAAGCCCCGGCTTTGACATCGTGTAGTCATTCTGCCTGTCCGCCAATTTCAATTATCGTCTGACATATTATGCATTTCAATGAAATTATATTACGGTATGACCTATCTCGAGTTACTCAAATTGGTTTAATATCCTCTGGGTGACATGCAGTTAGAAAATAATTTCAAATAACTTCATTTAATAATAAATAGACACGCAAAATGTAACCAATACACATTTTAAATAAATAAAAATAGATATGAAGAATATAACCATATGTAAAAATAGAATAAAAAAGTTTTATTTTCTTAGGAAATTGAAAAAAACTTTGTTTATTTTCCACAAAATGTAAAAAAATATTAAAATGGAGGTATTCTCCGAAACATGTCGTGTTTTTAATATTTTGTGGATAAAAAACAAAGATTTTTAACACTGTTAAGGAATAAACTATTTTTTGTATCACAATTGTATTTTATTTTACGCGACAGCTGTTTCATCAACCTATGTTGACATCATCAGGTGTTACAATCTGATGATGTCAACATAGGTTGATGAAACAGCTGTTACGTAAAATAAAAAACAAAGTTTATTCATTAACAGTTTAAAATGTTAAGGTATCGTAGTGTTTCGGCCAAAACAATGAACTAAAGTTTTTTTTCCATTTCCTAAGTATATTACAATGGAATTCCACAGTATAAATATCTTAGCTTTCAATAAGTTTTATTATTTATTTTAAAAAAATGTTAACAAGAGTACTACAAAAACCAATAAAGAAAACTTTAATTTTTTTGTTTGTTGATTTTAAAGACAAATAATGAAAAAAATCCAAATCAAAATCATTTTAAAATGTATATTAAGTCAACATTTACCGCCGTTTGAGTCTTCGACCTGTTTCGGCAGCACGCTGCCATTTTCTGGTGATTTAAAAAAACTTATTACTGTAGTTTCGTACGCACGTTGTAAAAAAGAGCACAGCTAGCAGCCACCATTCTTACGACCACGGCAGCCAAAAAATATTTCCGGCCGAGTCCAGATATTACGAGTAATGTATAATTAATATACGTGATCTAAACAAATTTGACAGACATGAGACCCTTTGTATCTGCCTGAAACCCTGTTCTTTTTTACGTCGTGCCCATTAACCCTCCCTTCCCTGTGATGGGTATCTTCTACACGTTGCTTCTAATAACCATCAATACCATCAATATCTAGATGTTCCTCCATAATATATTTACGCATTGATTAAAAAAGTAATATTAATAATAATCAGAATTCATCGGGTACATCGGAGGTATTTTATGAACATCGGAACCAAAATTAGTAGCGCTGAGTTCGCGACACTATATTCGCATCTCACTCTTGCATATGTTCTAGATCAATGTTCTCACTCTCGGCCGTCCCGCCGCCGCCGGTAGTCACTTACAGGCTTCCAACCAGAGCGGGTCTATGCCCGTTCCGTGAGCGTTGCCAGATGTTTTTTTTTAATGTTTTTAGCAATTAAATCTCAATTATTATAATTTTTGACTTCAATTATAATTATATAAGGGGATTAGGTATGAATATTCCTATTTTTCCGATTTAAAATCGCAAATTTTTTAACGCATATTGACTATCCTACACAGGAACGCACGTTATTATTTTAGCACCGTAAGGGAAAACACTTTTCTTTTACACTAAAATTAAACTTTTAAATTCTAAATATGCTATTTTATAAAAAAAAAACGTATTCAAATGTAGCACTGACGCACTCCCTCACACTCTGCCTAAAACGTATATAATTCTTTTAAAAATCATGGCTTCGATCAGTTGGATTCGGCACTTCTCGCTAGTGCAGTGTAGCGAATGCCGATATATCGGATTACGGCAACCAAAGGGTTAAATATAACATTGTTACTGACTAAAATCTCGTCGTAAAAGTTTATTTTTATTTATTTATATTTTTAATAATATACGAAGCTTTTGCTAATGTGTTTTAAATACTTATTTCTCGTAAAATATATTAAGATATTAACACAAAAAACTTATAAACACTTAAATAAATACTTTGTTTTTTGTATCACAATTTTATTTTTATTTGTCACGTAAAATTAAAATACAATTGTGATACATACAACAAAATTCTTTAATTTAACAGTTTATAATGTTAAAATTTGGCACGGCTCGAATTCATTAATTAATTCACTATCCAAAAAAACTAGAATGGCAGTGCACAATGGTGTTCTTCTACCGACCCTTATGTATAGAAGCAAATCATGGAACTGGCCAAAGATGGGTGAATATAGGATAAATGCAGTTGAAATGAGATCTCTTAGACGAATGTGTGGAAACTTTGTGTATGATAGAGTGTCGAATAAAAATATAAGAAGTAAATGTAAATGATGGTAAATAAAGTAAATGATGGTGTCATGAAGAAAATAATGAATGGATCATTAAGATTGTTTGAACACATGGAAAGAATGAATGAAGAAAGAATGGTAAAAAAATTATACATTAACGATGTAAATGGAACCAGAAACAGAGAAAGACCGAGGAAAACGTGGCACGATCAAATAAATCAAATATTGAATGTCGGCTATGTAAAGAATCAGAGAAATCGACGCGCGTGCATGACACGATACATGAATGTTGAGGTAGCGAGAGAAATATGTCAGGAAAGTTAGTGGTGGCAGTCCATTCTTTCTGCCTACCTCTTCGAGGAGATGGTGTGATGGTTAATTAGTTAGTTATAATGTTAAAGTATCATAGTGTTTCGGCCAAAACAATGGACTTTTGAAAATCGAAATGAAATAAGTTGAAGAATCGAGAGAAGTATGTGAGGAAAGAACAGTGTGGCGGTCGGGGAAGCAGCGTGATGTTAAGTTAGTTCAGAAATATAGTAAATTAATCATAGATTACAAAAATTATATGATATAAACGTTGTCAAAGATATAGAATAATTCGGATTATCTACATTAGCTGTTTTTTGCATAACGCTCAAGTAATTTTTGAAATGGTTTTGGGTTGTAGTCACACGATTTTATCTAGGAACCCTCCACGAATAAAGTGGTTCGAGTTATTTCTAATTGTATTTGTCTGTAACTCTTAAAGTAAAATTAGTGTTGCAGTATACTTCGTTAATGTTTTGGGTCCATGTAATTGTTTCACACACTACTTAATTTTAGAAGTAACAAAATTTTACGTTAATGGATTTTATCTTACTATATATCCTTAAGTGTATATATAACATAGAATCGATTTGACTATATTAAATTGATAATTACCACATACAAGTATATAATTTTTTAGGAAGACCAGTGAAGAAAAATAAATAAGATTGAATGCCTAATTATTTAAATTGGTTGTAAAGTACATTTTCACTAATATAAACAATATAATATTAGGTATAAAAAAACAACAATTGAATACAATTGAAACAACAATTGACCTGGAATAACCTGGGCTATTTGTTATAAGTGGGTACTAACAATTATTTTAACAGTAAGAAATAATAAATAATATAAAATAATAATAATACATGATGATAATATAATTTAGAAATAATTGTAATTGTAAACAACTGTAGATAAAGTATTTAAGGAGAAAGGATTTATTTTTAAATTTGAATTATTGTATCGAATTTTAAATGCGTTTTTATTAGTCTTTATTTGTTTAGTTTTTTTTATATTTTTCACCTGAAGATGGAGGTATCCTCCGAAACATGTCGTGTTTTTTTAATGTTTTATATTGAATAGTGGTTTAAACAAAGTTTTAATTTCCAAAGTATAATATATAAATCACTAATTTACAACCATACAGCCTCTCCAAAGCTGTGTGATTGTTAATAAACAGTTACTTGTATTATAAGTTACTATTGGCCAAATTCCCCAAGTGTTCGATATTTAATATTTGATTGATTTGAGTTTGTTACGTTTTCATCTGTTTGTTAACGTAAACTTTATTTCCATTATTTCTAATCAATTCTTTCCTAGAGTCCAAACTATTGTATTTAAATAAACTGCTTTGCCTCATTATTGTTTAATATTATTAACTGTCGTTTCGAGGTTAATTTATTTGTAATAAATCGTTACATACTTTGGGAATTAAAAATACATTGTTTAAACCACTTTTAAATAACAAATATTATAATACACGACATGTTTCGGAGGATACCTCCATCTTCAGATGTAAAAATATAACAAAAACTAAACAAAGAAAGACTAATAAAAAACGCTTTTAAAATTCGATTCAATAATTCAAATATAAAAATTAACCTGGGCTTTTTGTTATAAGTAGGTACTTACAATTATTCTTTAACAGTGAGAAATAATAAATTATATTAAATATAATAAAACATTATGATAATGGTTTAAACAATGTTTTTTTTAATTCCCAAAGTATGTTACTATGGAATTCCACAGTGTTAATGCCTTAACTTTCAATACGTAATAAATCGTTCTATCAACAGATGTTCCGTTACTATTATAATTGTCTTCTGTCAACTCCACGTCGTCTTCAATCTTCGGAAACATGGAATACAAAGGTGATGAGGTGATGAGGTGAGGAAATGATATATTTTTAACAAATAAACGTTGAAATAAAGTACGACATGGATGTTTTTTTCTCTCATATTTTTGATGACGGGAGATTTGCACTGTTGCCAAATCAATAAAAAGGATAATGAATAGTGACAATATTTTTTCTTACAAAGTAAATGGATGTACGTATTACGTACTCGTCCCTGCATGAGCCAGCTCCCCTCCCTTCAGTATTCCATGGACCATAACTATCGTACGTGAGAAAACAACTAATCAAGGGTGGGGAAGGAATGTAGTCGGATGCCACTTTTTTGGAGACCAGTGAAGAAAGATAAATAAGACTGAATGCCCAATTATTTGAATTGATTGTAAAGCACACGCTCACTACTATATACAACATAATATTAGGTGTCAATATGAAACAACATTTTTATCAATTATTTAAAATAAATAGTATATTAATTAAAAAATAAAATAGCCCATTTAACATAATAAACTGTTAAATTAAAAAATCTTTGTTTCATGTATCACAATTGTATTTTTATTTTACGCGACAGCTGTTTCGTCAACCAATGATGACATCATCAGGTTACAATAATATATCAAATGTCAAATTTTCGTGATTTTTCGAAAATGAGAATTCACGAAAATTTGATATTTGATATATTATTGTAACACTTAATGATGTCAACAAAGGTTGACGTAACAGCTATCACGTAAAATAGAAATACAATTGTAATATAATACATAAAACATTTTTTTTAATATAACAATTTATTAAAAAAATAAACGTATGAAACCTTTTATCTAAAGTAAAAAAGGATATGTTATTGTTCATTAATGAGTCGTGTGTTTAATTTTATTCCAAATAATTAAAGCAAACCATATTCTTATTAAATTACATAGTGTCAAATGCATTTCAGAATTGCATGCAGTCCGAATTGAAGGTGTATTGTAAAAAATAATGAAAAGTACACAAATATGGCTTGTGCATATTGAATGCATATAGATAAAGATGCAAAAGAATGTAGAGAAAAGTAAAGAAAACATTTTAACGACCTAGAAGAAGGTGCCATGAAAAATCAATCAAATATTAAGTGTCGGTCACTTCAGATGTCGGAGAAATCGACGTGAATGCATGAAACTATGATTAAATGTTGAGAAAAGATCAGTGTGTCTGTCTTTTCTTTCTGCCTACCTCTTAGGGGAGAAAGTGATGGAAATATTCAAAAATAGTTTATCTCTGTGATAAAATGAGAAATTAGGAGATTAGATGTCGAACAAAGCTTACCGATATCGCAGAAAGAACGGCAAAGATAAAATGGCAAAGGCGAGGCATGTGGCTAGACAGGATGAGTTCAGTGGTCACCTAGAATCCTGAAATGGAGGCCATGGAACAAAATCTCGGCAATAGGCAGATTAGTTGAGCCAAAGCGCAATCCCCGGACAAATTTTGAAGATCGGTCTTTCGCAGTGGCAGGTCCGTCCGCCTGGAATATGCAACCTGCATGCCTCAGATGCATTGACAATCTGACAGATTTTAAATCTCACCTAAAAACCCACCTTTTCAAAATATCACATAAAATATAAACAACGGTTATCTGATTGCTGGTGGACATGAAGCTCTCATGACTAAAAACACTGTCAAAGCGCCCTTGAGGTGAGCTATTCACAAAGACGGCGCTTTACAAATTAGCCTATCTATTATTATTATAAAAGAAGACGTATAGGAACACTTTAAAAAAAGGTAGACGGATACTATAATCCAATTCGTGGGTCGTAGGTTGCAACAGATAGCCAAAGCCTTTATCCGTCTGAAAAGAAGAAGAATAAAAAGATCGAAATTATTATTTATAAGATTTCACTTAATTTTATTGATGTCATATACGTTTAAACAAAATTGAAATGATAGTTGTATGTTAGAATTATCCACCACTTGAAAGTAATACAAACTCACACAGGTACTAGAATCTTTGCTTTTGTGATGGAAGCTTTTGATCCCTAGAAAGCTTTATGTTGAAACGCTTTGATTCTATTTATCCATGCATTCCATGGCTTCGAGAGCAGTTGTGAGGGGCTAACCGAGAGCATCCTCAATTTACAGGCACGAGTGTGCCTTTTCAATTCGGATGTGTATTATCCGCCTTCAGGTCAGTATTCGAAGGATTTGGAAATATCTTCAAAGTCGTAATGCATTTTTCAATGGAGTGTTTTTGAAAATGATTTCTTCAAGTTTTTAATGGAGACTTGTGATAAAATATGATTGACTTAATCCTCTATAAGTTTTAAGTGTAGTTAATAAATATTTTATAAAAATAAATTACAGTACTTAAATGTTTTTAAATAATTCCCATTCCTACGACATTTTCATGTCTTCAATAATTAATTATACGCTAACTAGGCAAAATATGTCATTCTAATAATACACAAGAAAGCTAATCACTTAAATAACTAACAAATTAACTTACCATCGCCCCGTTTCCCGCGGAAGTAGCCAGAGACGATGGACCACCATACTGTTCTGTCCTGATATGCATCTTCTACATTCATACATTATAACATGCACGCTCGTCGATTTTTCCGACATCGAATGCGGCCACTAGTATTTGATTTATTTGGTCACATAAAGGTTTCCTCGATCTTCGGCAGTTTCTAATCACACTGTTTGTATTTACATTACATTTTATCCATTTTTCTCTCGTCCTTTCATTCATACGAGTATATGTCATCTCAGGGATCCTTTTCTAATTTTACTTTTGTTACAATCATCTGCTTTACTTATTTCGTATTCTCTCATATATCGTTTTCTCACACATTCTTCTCAGTTATCTAATTTTTACTACATTTATCCTAGTATCATTCTTCATTTGCCAGATTCAAGCTTAACTTCTATATATGTGTTCAAGCTTAATTTCATATATGTGACCAGTCTGTCGATGCCAGCGAGCCTGGCGAAACCTGGCGCCGTTGAAATAAAGACAAAAGTGGAAGTAGTTAAAAGACATCGTTTTATTTAATTATTATTTAAAATGAACTTCCACCAAGAGATTTCAGTAAAATCATTAGATTATCAATATATGGGGGTTGGCACTATAACTCCATTATTCTCAATGTTCACTATTATTCTTACTGTGAAAGTGTATGCTTTATGAATATGAATTTGAAGAAAAAAATACGGGTAACAAAAATAAAGAGCTTTAAATATTAATATTATCATCGTTTCAACAAAATTTCCGGTCTATCCCCTCATATAATATATTATTTAAAATACAATGACCTTTACTTTTTACTTTTTTCATTTTCTACCTATTAAATTTTCATAATAAATATACATCGCGCTAATTACAAACCCAACGTTAGGCATACAAACGTGTAATTTATAAATTGTGAAACGAGAATGTACAAATTATAATGGGCGAGTGAAAAAACTCGTTTATTAGCTGTCAATTTATAATGATGAAATTGGTAAATGATTAAGGTGCTTTCAAACGTTCATCTATCGATCGGGGCGAGAATACCATTTAAATTCGTTTTAACTTTCATTTCACTGAAAAATAAAAAACGCACGTAGTTAGAAGTAAAATACTACTTCTTCTTCTTCACTTTTGACAGACTCAGGAGTCTGTTATTTCAGGCGGGTCCTCTTGAGACGCTGAACTCCAGCTTTCTCTCCATCGTTTCGGGGGTCATCCTGGTCGGCGTTGTCCGTTTGGCGTTCCATGGAGAGCTATGTATGGTATCCTTTTTGAGCTCATTCTTTCTACATGTTGATGCCAGTATCGCCGTCTTTGACGTCCCCATCTGACCACATCTTCGACCTGCAGATTTCTCAAGAAGCGCGATGTCAAGTAAAATACGATTTATATAATACTATAAAAAAATACAAATTAAACTTTGTCTTCTTCTTCAATCTGTGTGATCTGTTGTCTCGGAATTTGCCTTCTCTTGCGATGTGGAAAACCAGCATCTCTCCATCTTTTGGGTGGCCCATCAGGTGTCATGCCAGTAAGGCAAAATAAGCATTATGCCTCTGGTGATGCCAGCGGAGAGATTAATCAAATTGCTGAAAATGATACTCTTGATTTTGAAGAGTACCTCGTATTCCTAAAGTCGAACCATCTCTCACGCGTTCCTGGTATTTTAATATATATATTATATTTTACCTGTTCTTAATAGATGCCCTAAGCTAAAATTGTTGTTTGTAATATCTTTTGAAAAAAAAATAAACCGATTTGATTTGATTTGATTTGATCTCTTGAGTCAATTCACACCACTTGGATCATCAAGTTGATAGTTCTTCGTTTCATGTAGTCAAAGAGTTAGGTTTACTTTTTCAATGACAGTAAAAATTTAAATATTAAATAATGTTGAAGCATCATCACAAAGGCTAAATATGGCTATATTAGTCAACAAAACAAAAAGTCTCACTATATCTAGGCAACCTACAAGATGTAAGCTGACTGTTGATGATATACCTGTGGAGCAAGTAATGAGTTTCAGATATTTGGGAGTAGAGATCTGCAGCCAAAATAACCTTTATACCGAAGTACGAGAACAAGTCAATAAAGCCTCTGCCATCTCAGGTTGCCTGAAGAATCTGGTCTGGAAGAACAGGCACATGCGTATCGACAGCAAGTTCAGAATTTATAAAACATGCATGCGACCTATCATGACGTACGCTGTAGAGACGCGGGCCGTCATTGTGCGAACCAAGGGACTACTAAGGACATCGGAAATGAAGGTCCTAAGATCAGTAACTGAAAAAACTCTCCGAGATCGTGTCTGCAACGCAGACATAAGAAAAACTTGCGAAATAGAGGATATCGTACAGTGTAGTAGATCCAGAAGAAGATACTGGAGGGACCATGTTGCCCGAATGGATGGTGACAGATTTGCATATACAGCCGCTTATGAAATCCCCTCCGGACACCGTCCACCTGGAAGATCGCCTAAGATATGGAAGAACTGCTGGATCTCATCATCGGACGAGACATGATTTTTATATCACAGGTCGTCAGATCTATTAAAATAAGAAGAAGAAGCATCATAGTGTTTCGGCCAAGAAAAAGAATTTTCTATTATAATTGTAAATACTACTAACGGCCACAGATACAAACACTTTTATATTTAACGTGGGAACGATTTGCAGGCAGTTGAGTGAAGGCACCCGCTGTGCACAGTTTCCTGACATCTGCTAAATGCGGCGACATTAAATATGGAACATTTTTAATCTTCGTCTATTGGAGGGGAACTGTATTGACACATTGTTCTAGAGCGATTGTTAATAATGGATAATGACATGTTGCATCTGCCCCTTTACCCACGCCGGCCCAGGGAGACAGGCGAACAGAGCGCCTCGTGAATTTTTTAACAATTCCGTTCCGGAATATTTTGTGTGCCGAAATGATACCAGGGGCATATAGTAGTGAAATTTTAAATAACCTAAATTTGATAACCTAGAAATTATTTTGGTTCTCAAACTAGGGTGAACTCAAGGCGTAAACTATTTCAATTCCTCTGGTTTCCAAGATTTATGCATCTAGTCAATTTAGGCAAAAAATGTATTGGATACGAGAATGTTTTGAATACGAGAGAAAGAGAGAGAGAGAAAGAGACGGAGAGAAAGAGATAGAGAAATAATTGTTTTATGACAAAAGTGTTAAACACAAAAGGAGAACAATTTGGTATTATTGCGTTTTTTTTATTTACATTCGAAGTTAAAACTTATGACTGTTTTCTTTTTATTGATTGTACAGTGAAATATTTGATGATACTTGCTATTATTGGAAAGTAAAATTTATCAATGAAAGCTTAAATGGCCGTTCACAATGGAGTTTTTGTACCAATCTTGATGTATGAAAGTGAAGCGTGGAACTGGCGGAAGAAGGATGAGAGCGCAAAAATGCGGTAGAGATGAAATTCCTATGACGTATTCCAATGATGTATGACAGAATTTCAAGTGCTGATATAAGGAAGGAATGTACAGCGGAAGAAAATATTATGAACAATATTATGAAAGAATCACTGCATTGGTTTGGACATATGGAACGCATGGATGAAGGAAGAATGGTTAAGAAAGAACACGTGAACGTTATGATTGGAATATGGAGTCGTGGGAGACTGAGGAAATTCGGATGGTCGTAAAAATCTAATTGTAAAGGTCGGCCATGTTAAAAGTCGAGAGATGCGACGTGCGTGTATGACTCGCTGTATGTATGTGGAGGATGCATGAGACATGTGTTAGGATCGATTAGTGTGGCGGTCCATTCTCTCTGCCAACCCCTTCGGCGAAACGGCGTGATGGTCTGTTGTTGTTGTTTGAACAATGTCAACAGGAAAAAAAAACGATTTGAAAAAAAAACTAATTAACTGACTAACTAACCATCACGTCGTCTCTCCGAAGGGATAGACAGAACAAATAGACTGCCACACTTGTCTTTCCTGACATATTTCTCTCGTTTCCTCAACATTCATACAATATTTGATTTATATGATCGTGCCACGTTTTCCTCGGTCTTCTTCTGTTTCTGGTTTCATTTACATCGTTAACATATAAATTTTTAACCATTTTTTCTTCACTCATTCTTTCTTTCATCTTAATGATTCTTTCATTATTTTGTTCATAACGCCATCATTCGCACCGCATTCACTTCTTATATTTTCATTCGACACTCTATCATACACAGAGTATACACACATGCGTCTAAGAGATCTCATTTAATTTCACTGCATTTATTCTACTTTCATCCTTCTTTTGCCAGTTCCATGCTTCGCTTCCATACATAAGGGTCGGTAGAAGAACACCATAGTGCACTGCCATTCTAGCTTTTTTGGATAGGTTTTTGTTTGCGATGACAACTTTAAGTGCACCATTCACTTTGTTGCCTGCCCCAACCCTTCTTTCAATATCCCTCTCCACTCACCCATCTCTTGTAAACATACTACCTTAATACACGAACTCATCTACTTTCTCCAAATTTTCACCAATTACGCTAATGTTGCAGACTGTCATGATTTCTTATTTTTCAAAAATCATTACCTTGGACTTATTAACATTCATCATCAGATCATTTCGCATGGTATACCTCAAACGCACTATTCATCAGGACTTGTAGTTCATGTTCGTTGTATGCAAGTAGGACAGCGTCATCCGCATACAAGAGACATTATACATATTTTTTTGAGAAAATAATCTTCATAATATCAAACATGACATTTTTTCGTGGAATTCATGGAATTTGTGTACACATTTGAAGCTTGGTATAAACACGTGAGAACATACTTCAGAAATCATATCTAGCCGGAAACATCTTTGAGAGGGAATTGAACGAAGCGACAGGAGGAAGGTCGAGATGGAGATATATTTTATTGACCGGATAATGCGAAAAGCAAACGTGACCATAGCCAGCAGCTGACAGCCGAGGCCGGGCGGGACACGAGGGAAGTGCTTCACAGGCAAGTGCTTCGTTCTTTACAGACGAAGCAGCAAATGGCAGAAAAATTCCGACAAATTTTGAATTTCGAATCCGAAAATCATACTCGTGATACGACATGTCGACAGTAAAATTTTATAAATTGAACTTGATAAAAAATGTGTCCATTTTTATGACCGAAACACTATAATACCTTAAAGTTTTAAACTGTTAATGAATAAACTTCGTTTTTTGTATCACAATTGTATCTTATTTTACGCGATAGCTGATTCATCAACCAATATTGACATCATCAGGTGTTACGAAAATATATCAATGTCAAATTTTCTAAATTATATAAAGATTAAAACTAACTAACTAACTAACCATCACGCCGTCTCCCCGAAGGGGAAGGCAGAAAGAATGGACTGCCACACTTTTCTTTCCTGACATATTTCTCTCGCTTCCTCAACATTTATACATCGTGTCATGCACGCGCGTCGATTTCTCTGACTTCTCACATAGCCGAATTCAATATTTGATTTATTTGATCGTGCCACGTTTTCCTCAGTCTTCCTCTATTTCTGGTTCCATTTCCATCATTAACATAAAACTTTTATACCATTCTTCATTCATTATTTCCATATGTCCAAACCATATTAATGATCCTTTCTTTATTGACATAAAGATTATAATTGACAAACAAATACACATAAAGATTCGAGAAATTACGAAAATTTGACATTTGATATATTATTATAACACCTGATGATGTCAACATTGGTTGATAAAACAGCTGTCGCGTAAAATAAAATACAATACTGATACAAAAAATAAAGTTTATTCATTAACAGTTTAAAAAATATGTTTTTTCAGATTGAATTCTGATGTTATTTTAGAATACATTGATTATAAAAAAATGTTATTAAGTTAGCACAAAACAGTTTGTGTAATTAAAATATTTTATTTCTTTATTTTCAGGAGGATAAGTTTAGTCTTGTAAGAACATCGTGATCTTTAATTATATGTTTTATGTGATTTTTTCCCAACAATTATGTTTTTATAATAGATATAGAACAGCTTACTTTTTTGCACTGTAGCATTAGAAACATGATCGTTTAATGATCGATTGGTTTGTTCTTATTGCTGTTCCATCATCATATCCCGAAAGAAGCATAAATTTTTAGCCTCTCCGATGCTCGCAAAGTCCAAGACTCGCAACCATAAAGGAGAGTTCAGGACAATCTTGAAAAGCTCATCATCATGGACAGAGTAGAAGGAAAGCAACCACAAGAACAACCACCATGCCGCTGGTCTGATCAAATCAGGGCGTTGACTGGTCTCCCATTAGCTGCAGCCTGGAGACTGACGGGTGGCAGGAGTGCATGGGGTGCCATGGTCAATAATTTTCAGGATGCACTCTACACTCAATCAGGAGGAATACGACTAAGAAGAAGAATAATAATTTTCTATTGAAATCTTGCATTTGGTCCATATACTATATATTATAATAAATTAATCTAATGTTATAATTAATCGAAGTTGTGGCGATGACATGATGGTTTGTTGATAATTGAATTTAACCATATACACAATCTTGGTGTACATTAACTCAAAAAATATTAAGAGTATTGATTCATAAAATTATTAAATTCTACAGTATTAAGGCCTTCTTCTTCTTCTTCTTCTTCAAGTGCCCTGTCGGGTCCCCCCAGCGTTGGCGATCACCTCGACGAACCTGTCCCTGTCCTGCGCCGCTTCGAACAGCTCCACACTTCGGATGCCGGTCCACTCCCTCACGTTTCATAGCCAGGACATTTGTCTCCTACCGGGCCCTCGGTGTCCCTCAATTTTCCCCTCCAATATCAGTTGGAGAAGGTGGTACTTTTCCCCACGCAGTATATGACCCAGATGTGAAATCTTTCGAACCTTGATAGTTGATAACAATTTCCTGTCAACTCTAGCTCGCCTCAGGACTTCGGTATTGGTAACAATGTCTGTCCAGGGAACTCTGAGCATTCGGCGATGGAGCCACATTTCAAATGCTTCCAGTCTGTTCATTGAGTTAACTTTCAAGGTCCACGTTTCACATCCGTACAATAAAACAGACCACACATAGTATTTGATCATTCTTTGGTGGAATTTCAAGTTTACGTTTAAGGTTAAAGTCATTCAACGTCATTAAGGCCTAAAGTTTATAAATAAATGATGTTTTGTATTTAAATATATAGTTATTCAGCGATTCCTTCACCATTTTCGAGAGGTTCTTCGATACAGATATATGCCTTTCAAATCTTGTAGCCATTTTTTTTACTATTTTTTATTTATTCTTTGAAGGCAAACAAAGAACGCCACTGATAATAATTTTTATTTGAAATCTGATAACTGCTTAAGTTGGTAAAACAATTTATCCTCTGACATGTGTACTTACGTTATCTGATTGAAAGAAGCGGTAATAATAAATATCCAGCAAGGCTTAGATTAATTTTTAAAGTGGCATTTAACTCCATAATTTGAGAGTAATTTTTTTCAAGGTGTCAGCATAAGGGTTTGAGCTACAAAATATATCAATATAATTAAAAACTACTTCACTGGCAACATTAAAAAAATGATGTTATTATTTGAAGTTTCATGATAGAAGTTCATTGTTAATAATGAAAATAATTAACAACAGCAAACCATCACGCCGTTTCCACGCAGGGGTAGGCAGAGAGATGGACCGCCACACTTCTCTATCCTGACATACCTCTCTATATTCCTCCACATTCATACAGCGAGTCATACACGCACGTCGATTCTTCCGTCTTCTGACATGACCAACCTTTAAAATTTGATTAATTTGATCATGGCATGTTTTTCTCGGTCTACCTCGACTTCGTACTCCATTAACATCGTTATCGTATACTTTTTTAACCGTTCTTTCTTCACCCATGCGCTCCATATGTCCGAACCAACGCAGCAATCCTTTCATAATTTTGTTCATAAAATACATTCCTTCCTAATATCAGCATTTGAGATTCTGTCGTACATCGTTCTACCACACATACGTCTTAGGGACCTCATCTCTACCGCATTTATTCTGCTCTCCTATTTCTTCTGCCAGTTCCATGCTTCGCTTCCATACAAGATTTAATTGCACCACACTTTCACCTGTCTTCCTCTTTACCTTGTTTCGTTTACATTGGAAACAAATACTTTCTCTACCATTCTTTCTTATAAAGAGTTAATTAAAAAACAACAGTATTTTCAGTATAAACGTGATTCTTAAATTTTCTTTTATAATAATACAAATTTTCTAGTCTCATAAGCATTGAATTCATTTTAAAATGCATGTCCTTATGATGATACTTAATTTGTGTCAATTCTCTTTATTCTTCAGGTGGATTTGACCTCATTAAGTATGTAATTTATTAACAACGTCCTGATATTTATTTGTATAAACAAAACGTTAGATTTTGTAAACAGATTTGCAAAACCATAATCGACTTCAATTCTTGGTTTTCTTGTTCTTTCAGCAAGCTTCAGTCTCGCATTGGTGTTGACATACTTAATTAACAAATGCTGAGCGCGGGGCGCCCCTAGTTCGTCACGCACCTATATCGATTACTGTGAATAAACGGAACTGACTTGAGATTAAGCATGAGACGGTATATCTCAAGGACGATGTCCAAAAAATAGAAGGAATGGCAGTCCGCTTCTCTAGAAGGAACTTGACCGAGAGTAATAGACCAAAAGGCCTAAATCAAGAAGAAATATCGTAAAAATTTCCAACTACTAAATTTATAGTTTAAATGCAATAATACAATGTATCAAAAATCATCCCGTATATTCATTGCCTATATACCTATGTTTTATATTATAAAATTAAATATTTAATGCAATTAAATAATTTATAGCAAAGTCATTCTAATCAAGGTGCTAGTGGGAAATAAATTTAGTTTTATTTAATTTCTTCTATGATCGCCATACTTTGTGTTGCACATGTTTTATTTATCGTTTTCTTTTTTATACACTTTGCATATACAACATTAACTTTTGAAAAAAAAAAAAATTACATATCAGACATGTTTCGGACAACCCAGTCCTTCCTCAGTGATATTATAAAGATATTTAAATTAAATAGACAATATGTGCACCATCTAAAAACAACATTTTGTGTTAAATTATTTTTATTTTGCTATTTTATTTTATATCATTGTATTTAATATTATTTATTTTCGATTTATTTTGTGGATGTTGAACTATCGAAGTGTGCCCGGGAGATGCCTATTGGTGGCGATTAGGTTCGCAACCCATCACACCGTGTCTCCCGAAAGAAAAGAGATGGGTGGAGTGCCGCATCGATTAAAGTGTGACAGTCCATTATTTCTGCCTCCCCTTTCGGGAGAAGGCGTGATGGTTAGTTAGTTTTAAAATATTATAAAATTGTTTACAAATATGATTAGTTTTGACAGATGTTATATGCCTAAGATGTTTTGGACAACCGGTCGTTCTTTATAACATCTATATATAAATCTTTATAACATCTGTCAAAATTGATTATATTTATAATATAAACAATTTTATAATATTTTAAATATCTTTATAATATGTATCACTCAAGAAGGACCGGTTGTCCGAAACATGTCTGATACGTAATTAAATTTTTAAAAAAGTTAGTGTTGTGTATACAAAGTATATAAAAAAGAAAAATACATTTTTTTTCATTTAATCTTATGATTTTACTGAAATCTTCAGATGGAAATTAATTTTAAATAATAATTAAATAAAACGATGTTTTTTGTTAACTACTTCCACTTTTGTCATTATTTCGATAGCGAACGGTTTCGCCGGGGTAGCACTAGTCTGTCAATGCTAGCTAACTTGGCGAAACCTATTTTTGTCTAAATAAAGTGGAAGCTTTAAAAAAAATATCACTTTATTGAATTCTTTTTTAGTTTCTTTTAGAAAACCCAAGCAGCAAGAGATTACCAGGAAGGCCGCCGAAGAGATGGAGAGATGGCTAGACATCATCATCTCAAGGCCTTTCTTTCCTGACATATTTCTCTCGCTTCCTCAACATTCATACATCGTGTCATGCACGCGCGTCGATTTCTCCGCTCTGTCGCTCTGACTCCTCACATGGCCGACATTCAATATTTGATTTGTTTGATGGTGCCACGTTTTCCTCGGTCTTCCTCTATTTCTGGTTCCATTTACATCGTTAACATATAATTTTTTTACCATTCTTTCTTCATTCATTCTTTCCATGTGTCCAAACTATCTTAATGATCCTTTCATTATTTTGTTCATAACACCTTCGTTCGCACCGCATTCACTTCTTATATTTTCATTCGACACTCTATCGTACAAGGAGTATCCACACATTCATTTAAGAGATCTAATTTCTAATCCATTTATTCTACTTTCATCCTTCTTTTGCCAGTTCCATGCTTCGCTTCCATACATAAGGGTCGGTAGAAGAACACCATTGCCATTACCACTGCCATTGTAGCTTTTTTGGATAGGTTTTTGTTTGCGATGACAACTTTAAGTGCACCCTTCACTTTGTTGCCTGCCCCAACCTTTCTTTCAATATCCCTCTCCACTAGCCCATCTCTTGTAAACATACTACCTTAATACACGAACTCAACTTCTTGCTCCAAATATTCACCATTCACGCTTATGTCAAAATTAACATGTAGCTTAAAAATATATTTAATTACAGTAACCTTGAATTAAACAAGGAGGAGCAACCCTTGGAAAATATACCAAATAGGTATCAGCATCGAAACTCTTCGAAGAAAAATAAGAAAAACCCTGAATTATCCATACACGAGGTATTGAGTCCTTTCTAGAAAAGTATCGAGGATCTGCTTTGGTAAAACACCGCCATTAAAATCGCCGGCGATAAAATAAACGGAGAATCGAAATCCCAAGTGCTTTAACCCGTCAAACTTATTTTCTATTCTTCTTCTTTTTGGGTTATATTTCCCTTTCCCGAGTTTCATCAACTATTGCTTTTCCGGTGCAGTACATTATACGTTAAACTTATAAAACAACATTGGCACTACACGGGAAGTTTTTATGAAACCTTTAGGATATGAATACCATCGATTAGAAAATGAAAAACATATGGATAATCATTTTATTGTAATTGAAAAGTGATTTAAAGAAATATATTTATAAATAATGAAAGCATAATATATGTGCTCGAAATAAGATATCTTTTAGTGTGAAAATTTTGTGTATGATGGAGTGTCGAATGAAAATGTTATATAATATACGAGTAAAATAAATTGGATAATTTATAGAGCGCCATTTTTATGAATTACTCATCTCAAGGGCGCTGTAGAAAATGCTGTAGGAAATTTAGAATGAAGAATGAGGGCTCCACCCGACGCAGTCGATCAACCCTTCTTATCAGGAAATGAT
Source organism: Lepidostoma basale (assembly GCA_022606425.2). Taxonomy (NCBI): domain Eukaryota; kingdom Metazoa; phylum Arthropoda; class Insecta; order Trichoptera; family Lepidostomatidae; genus Lepidostoma; species Lepidostoma basale. Next base: position 488,496 of record JAHDVF020000882.1, read on the forward strand.
AATTTGAAAAGGTGCGTTTTGTGTCTCGATCTAAATTGCAATGATTCTCAATGCACTTAAAGCCTGCTGGAAGATTGTTCAAAGCTGAACAAAATATGAACAAAAGAATAAAAGGAATAGTAGGAATATAATAACAAGATGATTTGGATCATGGAAAGAATGAATGAAGAAAGAATGTTAAAACAAAAGTATATTTTAACGATGTATAATAAATTGAAATAGAAATAGAGGAAGACCGAAAAAAACGTGGCATGATCAAATAAATCAAATATTGAATGTCGGCCACGTGAGGAGTCGGAAAAATCGATGTTTGTGCATGACACGATGTATGAATTGAGAGGAATCCAGAGAAGTATGTCGGAAAAGAAAAGTGAAGCAGTCCACTGTTTCTGCCTACTCTGATTTTTAGTTAATTTTATATATTAAACAAATACAGCTGTTACTTAACAAATATCCGTTGAGTGAAAAGTTACAAATCCTGATCCTAAAAAATATGTATTAATCGTCCACAAATGGGCAAAAACCAATGCATAAATCATCTTTACTAGGAGCTAAGAAGTTTTACTTCCAACGCGTGAGAGTCTGACGCATTTTAAAAGTTTTGTTGGAAAAAAATATTTTTGAAACTTCTTTCGACGACAGACAGCGACCTGTTATTTATAGACGTCAATGTTTATACAAGGTGTCCCAAAAGAAAGTTTATATTTAGTGGATCGATTAAAAAAAAGTGAGTACACAATTTAAAAAAATAATAATATCGTCCAAATGTAAGCCCTCGCGTTCGCGGCACTCATTTAGTGAATTGTAAAATTTCTTTTGACGGCTACAGGTAGACTCCGTGATGGCTGCCATTTTATGACGAATATTTTCTTTCAAATGAAGAAAAAGTCCATAGGGGTCAAAACAGTATTGTGTGGAGGCCAATTTATGTCACATCTTCTGGAGATCAATTCACGAACTCGTGGCAATGACGTATTAGACGCGTGTGACTTTGCTCCACCCTGCTGGAACCATATTCTTTGATTATATATAGCCGAAGAAGTCGTCTGACATCTCCACATAACGCTCTGATTTCAAATATAAACTTTAAGACACCTTGTACTTAAAGATTTTATTGCTCAGCACGACTATTAGAGCTAATAATTGTCAACATAAAAATTATGTATTGGTGTCGATAATGCTATAATACAATATCTTTATAAACAGCAAAGTCTTATTTTAATAAATATAATAAAACTTTGTATTTTTACAACACTGTATTTTACTTTTCTCATGCATATTTCTTTAGTTTTTATTTTCTAGTTGTTACAACCTTTTTCGATGCATACATTTTAAACAATAAAATAAAATAAAATAATCGCTTGTATACTCTCAATATACATGTATAAGTTACAAATTTTAAAAATAAAATAAAACAAATCTGTCGAAAATATACTTTTATTATAGTATATATGTAAGTGACAATTTTGTTTAATTTAATTGTTAAAATTGTTCATCGAAAGAGTTGCATCAACCGAAACGTGTCTGGGAAAAGTGTAATAAATTGTTGTGAAAATACAAAGTCTATTTTAAAGATAATCAAATGATTTAACTGACATCTCTTGATGGAAGTTCATTCTTAATAATAATGAAATAAAACGATTTTTTTTTATAACTACTTCTACATATCGCTGGCATCGACAGACTGGTGACACTACCATTCACTCTCTTCCTTATATACACATATATCAGAGGTGGCAACATGATTCAATATTATTCTTGTATAGAATCATGTTTGCCACCCCTGATCTATGTTTATATAAGGAAGTGAGCAGTGTCACCAGTCTGTCTTGCGAAACCGGTCGCTGTCGAAATAAAGACAAATGTGGAAATCGTTATAAAAAAACATCGTTTTATTCAATTATTATTCAAAGTCTATTTACTCAAATGTGTTTCCACAGTAGGTACAAAGTGAAGGTGAATACTATACAATACCAGAACGTTTTAATATCACTCATGGAAACGAAAATATCATCCACCTTCGGTAAGGGAATTTTGCAAATGGACAATATTTATATTATACTTTAAATATACTATTTAACTTTAAAAACTTTCACACTTTATAAATAAAATAATTAAACTTTTGATATCGTATAAACCATTTATATTCATTTCTGTTATTTTGTTTTTGATTCGTTGGTTGAAGAGGTTTTTTCTATTCTGATCATTACCATTCAGTTTTTCATCCATTCGTTCCATATGATCAAATCAACGCAGTAATTTTTCATAATTTTATACATTATTCTTTCTTCCGCTCTTCATTCCTTCCTGATGTCAGTATTTGAAATTCATACATCGTTTTACAACACATATGTCTAGTTTAAGGGATATCATTTTTACTGTTATTATTTTGATTTCATCCCTGATCCATGCTTCGCTTCTATACATAAGGCTTGAAACTAGAACTACAGTGTTCTAAATTTTAACAGTTAATAATGTTGAAGTATTATTGTGTTGAAGTAACAATGGACTATTAAAATCATTAGATTATTTTTTCTATCAATCTGATATTACTTGGTTAAGTGATATATGGAAATTTGTTAATGTGTATGTATTCTAAATATTTCAAACTTAAAACTTACGATATACGTAATAGTTTAACAGGAATCACTGAAAAAGTGAAAATTTCCACAAGAAAGTAATGCAGCTGAAAATAAGATTTTGCGAAATAAATGATGTCGTGTTTACATATTGCGGCGCGTGTTTTATAAATTTACATACTTCTGTGGGCTTTTGTACTATTCGAAGGAATAAAAATGTTTGTAGGGCCACAGCGAGTCTATAGTCAGGCACTAGGCGAGGATGCTCGTAGGTATGTGGAAAATCAATTCCTGAGAAAAACAGACCGCGTTTTTATGGTTTTCTTTTACGGCCTCCAAGTTTCGGGGCATGATTTTTAGGGGTCTTATGCATAGAAAACTTTTGCGTTGAGAGAAAATAAAAAGGAAAAGTACGTCAAGTTAATTTTATTAGGCGGACTGGTTCAGCCTGTTTTTATGGGAAATCCATAAAGGTTAGGTGGCCCGAATTATCGGGACGGGGTTCATATCATGATTTGTCTCCTCGAGTGAAACAAGAGGCGCAGCAATTGACTAGGCCTGCAATATACCAACGTGGGGTCAGGTGACCGGTGCCTACCTGATATTAAACCATAAGACAAAAGTTTTTCTGATTTGTTTTTAAAGTTTCTATCCTTGGGATTAGATAACATTTGCATAGAGAACTTGCCAATAATTTCTGTTTATTGCGGTGCCAACTGGGACTTTAATGTGCTTGTTGCTCGTTGCTTTCCACATTTTTGCATTAATTTTTTATGACTTGTGATAGGTAGCTAATCTATCGCCATTTTTATTGTCACATGAATTTTATTTTACACTCTTATCGCCAGAAATCGAGCCCGGGACATTCGATGTGGTCTAGTCATAGCTGTTGTTACTCTGTAAAAACCTAATAAACAAAATAATAAATAAACATAAACAGAAACATCTTTTCGGAAATGGCCAATTATTGTGTGAATTTTGACCATCATTTCGAAACCAAAAATAATCCTAAAAAATTGAGAAATAACAAAATTTGGAAATTTTAAAGGCCAAAAAATGTAAAATTAATGTTATAAATAACCAAAACCCTTCATATTCCCCATTAGTGTTTAGTACATTAAAAACTTTTCCCCTGTACAATATAGCTAAAAAATAATAATACTATCTACAACTTTTGTCACCTTTCCTATTAATGTAATCTATGTACTTCCTGTTATTGTTTATCGTTTTTTAATTTATTATGTTTTATTGTTTTCGACTCTACGCTATGTGTATTTGTTCCTTCTAATTAATGTTTTATTATTATTATATTTTCCACCTATAATATTTTCTCCTTTAAATCGTAACTAACCGTTCTTTTAATTAAAATATTTAGGTACCTAAATCAATTTCAGCAAGAACTTCAAAATTATATCAATGAAATTATTCAAATTGATAAAGGAACAAATACACATAAAGATTCGAAAAATCACGAAAATTTGACTTTTGATATATAATTGTAACACCTGATGATGTCAACATAGGTTGATGAAACAGCCGCGTAAAATCAGGTACAATTGTAATACAAAAAACAAATTTTATTAATTAAAGTTAAAAATGTTAAGGTATCATAGTGTGTCAGCCAAAACAATGGACTATTTGATTAATAAACCTTGCCTATGATATAATATAAAGCTGTAAATTTATTGATTCTCCGTAATTAAAAATAGTAAATTCTAAAAATCCATTACATTAAAGATTTCTTGTTTATTGCTACGACTGTACACCACTGGCACTGATGAGAAGCAAAATGTGTACTGAAAGCAAACACGCAGCAAATGACCGTCTTATTGAGTAAGTTGGTAGCGTACGTGAATGTGGACTGAATGGTTTGGAGTTAGAGAAACAATTTCGTTTCTAGCTCAGCCCAAAAAGGACACAAAAGTTCTTACTCCTTTATCTTAAAGAATACTCTGGATGTTGCAACATTTCAATTCATTGAATTATATGGTTCTTTGTGTTCTCTACATTCAATTTATTGGAAATTAAATAGCTGCATGTACAAATATTGATTTTTTTTACATATAAATCGTCTGTTAGACTCATATCTTACTTACTTATACAGCTAATGTCGTCCACTACTGAACAAAGACCTTTCCCACACATTTCAAGATATTCCTATCTTATGCAATCTGTAGCTAGTCACCAGAATTTTTTTTAATGTCATCAGATCATCGTATTGGAGGTTATAAATACATATACGAGTATATTAATAATGTTGATACGTTTTATTGAACGCTAAGGTATTAACACTGGAATTCCAATCAAATCCAAATTAATCATTGATTAATTTCTATATAAATGTATTTTCAAATGTATGTTTTTTTCTAAATTACAATTTTATATATTTAATTTAATCATCATGTATTATTATTGTTTAATATTATTTATTAGTTCTATTATATGATAGAAAATAATTATTAGTACTTATACTGGGGTTCAATGGTTGGTAAGTCGTGATGGGGTATATCTTGCTGGAAGTTATACTTCTATAAAATATCATGAAAAACCATGTGGCATATACCACCAGCAACACTGCCAACAAGTCCTACTCACTAGCGTCCACGAGTGGTCTCTGACCCCGCGAACCCCGGGCAATGTGACTACTGTTATTATCATCAGTATCATTGCAGATAGTGAGAGGGCGAATGGCGAGTGTCCGGCGCCATAAAACCGGCCCCCCAGCTAAGGGAAGGTGACCCCTACAGGAAAACCAATCGGAGAAGGCAACGGGAAACCACTCTGATTATCATTCCCAGGATATCACTATGGCGAGAGCCTTCGCCGGAGTGATTGCCAACGTCAGTGGGACCTGATACGGCACGCGAAGAAGAAGAATAATAATAAATAGCCCAGGTTCATTTTAAATTTAAAATATTGTATCGAATTTTAAATGTGTTTTTATATTAGTCTTCGTCCTTTGTTTATTATTATATTTTATACACCTAAAGTATCCTCCGAAACATGTCGTGTGTTTTTTTATAAATGTTTTGAGGATTAAACAAAGTTATTTTAAATTTCCTAAGTATACGTATATACATATTTTTAAGGGTATGTTTAATACTAGTATCAAATATACGCAACTGAAAATATGGAAATTCCTTGGATGCACAAGCGAGAAAACTATAAAATGTGTTGTAATTATAATTGTAGAGGCTCCAAAATAGATGCATCAGGTATATCATAGGAAATAAAAAAACAATATTTAATATATTTTTTGGAATAGTTGTCAACCCTTTTGACCCAAACCAGCGGCGATAAATTTTAACAAATGTCACGACATTAACGGTGATATTTTTAAAACGGAATTTTGGAGGTTGAATGTCGCCTGCGAAATCAGTGCCGGAGATTTTTCATAAAGGGTCGTATCCAAAGGTTACACAAATATTATTTTCATTTTCCAGTTACAAAATAACAAAACAACTCGTATTTTGATTCACCAAGTTTATGCCATATTTCCAAAACCAATAATTTAAATTATTTTTATTCTGTTTATAAGTAACTAATCAATGTTCAATCTATTTTATTTTAGATATAAATGTTTTTATTTATTTAGATATTAACACAAGTTATAATCTGGTAAAGATTTTATGATGAAGTTATTGTTTCATTTGAATACGGAAACTTCTTACTTAAAGTTAATATTAACTGAATAAAAAAAACGTGTATTTAAAATAGAAAAATACTGACTTTATGCAATTTTTGCTTGAATATGTTTTTAATATTTTCCTATTCGGGTTTTTAAAGTTTATGTAATTTTTAGAAATAAACAAATAAAATTAAAAAATATTTAATGTGATTTATTATACAAAAGAATTTTATTTATTTAATGATTTCTGATATAGAAAAGTTGATTTATTTTAGGGTCAGTAATGCAGACGTACTACAGAGAGCCGGAGCCAATAGAGAGCTATTGTCGAGTATAAAGATTAGAAATGTATCATATTTGTGTCATGTGTTAAGGAAAGAAAGGTATCACCTACTTCGGCTGATAATCATTGGAAAATAACGTTGGGGAGTTGGCAGAAGACCGTTTTCCTGGCTGAGAAATATAAGAGAGTGAACAGGAATAAGCAGAGTTGAGAACCTGTTCCAAGTGGCGCAGGACAGAGATGCTTCCTCTGCAGTGATCGCCAACGTTGGAGAGACCTGACACGGCACCAGAGTAAGAATATACTTTTGATATATTGTATTATCAGATATCTCTACTCTTAAAACTAGAAAGTTTCTTTGAAAGTAGAGTAAGTGAAACGGAAAAAATGCGCTTTTAATAAAAGTAATGTTAAAATTGTTCAATGTTAAATCATTTTGGATAAATCTAAGATGTTAACACTGTGAAATTCCATAGTGACGAATATTTTATGAATAAGGCACTTTCTTATAAAACTCTCCCGATGATAAAAATTTAAAGTCTTCGAAACATGTCAGGAAAAAGAAACTCAAAATCAAAAAAAACAGTGTTTTAATTAATTAAAAAAATTGTCCAAATTAAATAGTTTAATAATATGTTTTACAAAATACATATAATCGGATTCACATTCTAATGTATGAAACAGATTCATATATGAAATTGTAATTAATGCTCTCTTGTATCTGATCTCTACCAGGGAAAGCTCAAGCATCCACCGCCACCGCTGGCAGTTCTAAATTCAGCTCATAAATTATTTAAATCATTCTCTATTCCCGCGTCATTCGTTCACCTATCAGGGCCGCTTATAGGGGCTCAGAGTAACAAGTGATCTCAAGGGCGAGCTTTTAGTCCGAACACCCCTCATCCACCCAAATGATCCCAACATTAAAATTTAATGGAGCCATCTGTTTGCCATATACAGTAAAATAAAATTATGCATTTTTTATTTCATGTAATAAACAACAAGATTTAATCTATAAATGGGCAATGTTAATATTTAAAAATAAATGACACTCACAAAGTCATCACTGCAAATAGAAATATATCCACTCAAGCAAATATCACAGTACATAATGGAGTTTTACTGACAACCCTTATGTATTTAGGAGCTGGCAAAAGAAGGATGAAAGTAGGATAAATTCCGTAGAAATGAGATCACTGAGAAAAATGTGCGAAAAAACGATATATGATGGAATATTAAATGACGAAATGAGGAAGAAATATAAGGCAGATGATGGAAAACCAAAGAAGGCATGCTATAAGTAAATTAATCAAAAGGGGGCCGCATATGAAGTCGGAAAAACCGATGAGCGTGCATGTTACGATGTATAAATGTCAAGGAACCTCGAGAGGTATGTCACGATAAAACAGTAAAGCGGTCCATCCTTTCTGCCTACCACTTCGGAGAAATGACGTGATGGTTAGGTTAGGTTAGATTGGAAATAAAACGAAAGCAGTTTAAAAATTATATTTTATTAAAATTTGTTATGTTCGAATTTTAAATACCCGGGGGTTTTACTCAATCACACTGTGTACAGACAGGCATGGTGTAGTATTCTCAACTAAAACATCCTATCATTATGTACAAATTAATATTCCAAAAAATTACTAGACTGCAAAAAGGGCGAATGACTTGGACCTATATGGACTCAAAATAACAGAAAGACTCTCTGTAATATGCAGTCGGCTAGTATTGAGATATTTTGGTCACATTGCCAGCGGAGAGCTGTGTTATCTGGAGAAAAGTAATGTCATAAGAAGCGTTTCAAGCAAAAGAAGTAGCTACAGATTCCCTGCGCGATGTTATGACGGAAAATAGATGACTTGGAAGTCTTTACTCGGCGATGTGGACTATAGAGAACAGAGAGGATTGGGAGCGATTTATGGTAGCCATGGAAAGCTCCAAGAAATCTTCTTCTTCTTCTTTTGATAGATCTGACGACCTGTGACACAGAAATCATATCTCGTCGGATGATGAGATCCAGCTGTTCCTCCATCTCTTAGGCGGTCTTCCAGGTGGGCGGTGTCCGGAAGGGATTTCATAAGCGGCTGTATATGCGAGTTTGTCACCATCCATTCGGGCTACATGGTCCCTCCAGTATCTTCTTCTGGATCTACTCCACTGAACGATATCCTCTATTTCGCAGATTTTTCTTATGTCCTGCGTTGCGTTCTTATGCGTTGCGGATACGATCTCGGAGGGTTTTTCCAGTAATTGATCTTAGGACCTTCATCTCCGATGTTCTTAGTAGTCCCTTGTTTCGCACAGTGTCAGCCCGCGTCTCTACAGCGTACGTCATGATAGGTCGCACGCATGTTTTGTAGATAATATTTTTAATCTAGCCAACCAATTATTTTGATAACAGATTCAAATATGCAAATATTATATCGATTATAAAAGTAAAAAAAATGAACATTCACAATTAAACAGCTGTTGTCGTTTACTATTGGATGAAGACCTCTCCCATACTTCACCAACTATTCCTGTCTCGTACTTTTCGCATTCAATAACCAATTATTATTCGAATGTAATCGGACAATTGTATGGGTGGCCTATCTATTTTTCTACTGTCCTCGCGAGTTCTTCAATCCACCATCCTTTTGGTCCATCTATAGTTTTCCAATCTATTCATATGTCCCGCAAATAACCATTTAAGTTTATTCACATTTTTGACGACTTCGTTACTCTCGGCCTTCTACGTATTTCAGTGTTTCTTATGCGGTCTGAGAGTCATATATGTAGCATGGCTCTTTCGTGTTTTCTTTGTGCTACAGCCTCTTTATGGTGTACTTGATGAAGGTTAGGATTTTTGCTCCATATTGATCATACATTATGCGTTTCAAGCTTTGGAGAATGTTGCTATTGAAGAACTTCTTCAGATGGCCATATGCCGCCTCCCATGACTGATTCTCATGTGTAGCTTAGATACAAATATAACGATAACATTATTATTGAGTACAATCAATGGTATTGTTTTTTATAATATTAGTAGGTACTTTCCATAACAGCTAATTGCTAAATTATACTTAAGAGTCTACAATTAAAGTTATAACTGAAAAACGTTTATCGAAAATCTATTTTTGTGACTTGAACGCCACTCGTCAAAAACAAATTTTAAATCCCCTTATTTCTATTGAAACACTCTACTTTCACACCAACGGCGATTGGCGCACAGACGACCGGTATGACGAGGGTGCAGCGCCCGGGGGTGGGTTCGGGATGGGGCAGCTGAGTCGACCCCTCTTCATAAAATATACCAAAAATCCCAATCGACAGCCCGGCCGACCGGCTGGTTCAAATAATACTTTAATTAAAACCGTAAATACTGTAAAATATTGCTGATTTTGACGCAAATATAGACAGGTACAGGTAAAAAAATAATATTGTTATTTCATGTGTTTTCAATGAAAGGTTTGAACATTTGAAATTGGTAAATTCACTCAGTTCGTTCTAAAAATAATAGGAAACTACAACTGATAGGAATTTCGAGTATTTTTTGCATTCAATTCGAATTTAATTTTCGAACAATGTTTAAAGTTCGGTGTGATGAGGACATTATATAATTTAAAAAAAAAACATTTTCAGTGTACATTTTCGAGATAATTTATATTGGAAAATATATATGTTTTTCATATGAGAGATAGAAAGAAATCTAATGAATCATATTGCGTTTATTTAAAATATATATTTTGTACAATTATAAATAATGTCTGCTGTCAAGTTGTATAAGGTTATTGCATTATAAAATATCAAATATTATTTTAAAATAATAAAATTGGTTAATTGATCGAATTTTTGTGGACTAGAACAAGTGAATTTGCTATTCAATAAGAGAGGTAAGTGTGATTGTTTTTTCATATGTTGTTTATTGTTTTTTAATAAACGTGTATGATATTACGTGAAAAATGAATATTTTTATATATTATACCATAGATATTTTCTGCATTGTAACTATCTAATAAATAATATTTTCTGATTATTCCCAATTAAGAAGCAATCACGCATAAAATAAATTAGATCATATTTGATTTTTACTAGTTAAGTATGATAAATAGTCTTCTTCTTTTAATAGATCGGACAATCTGTGTCCAGCTGTTCCTTCATCTCTTATGCGGTCTTCCAGGTGGGCGGTGTCTGAGGGGATTTCATAAGCGGTTGTGTTTGCGAATCTGTCACTATTCAACGATATTCACTCTAAGCAAGTTTTCTTATATATGCGTTGCGGACACGATCTAGGAGAGTTTTTCCAGTAATTGATCTTAGGACCCTCATGTGCTTGTTCTTCCAGACCAGATTCTTCATACACCCTGACACGGTAGAGGCTTTACTGACTTGTTATCGTACTTCAGTATAAATACATAATAATAATAATAGATAAAAAAAAACGTCGAAAACATAAAAATAATAATAAAAGATAAATGGTTATAATTATAATATTGTACAGTGAAAATGTTATGAAAGAATCCAAAATACAAATTAACGAAAATTTTAAATTTGAAATGTTTTATGTTGGGTTTTTTTAGATTATGTAAATAGAATAAATATGATTCACTAATGATACAAATCTTTTAAAATATTAGTGCGTAACATTATATTCATACTAACTTTAAAAATCAGTTAATTTGCCTTCAAGTTGCAAGAGAATCCGCCGAGCTAAAACAACAATAGAAAAACCCCGCCGAGCACGCCACCCCTTTGAGCAGCCCCCAATCAACCCTGACAAAGCTACCCCTGCCGGCGGGACGGGTCCACCCCACGCCCGATAGTCACCCTATCCTGCTGTACGCAAATGAGTATACGAGGTTCCCAGGGATAAAATTGTGTGTACCAATCTGATCTGTAGCCTCAGGTCGGGCGCTCAACAAGCGTTTGATAAATTAGTGCTTACCTAAAATGGTAGCGGATTCTCTATCGCATAATTACATTCGTAAAAACCATAATCTAGTTAATTTTCGATATATTTAAAAATTCCATTACGATTTTTGATTAAATGAGAAAAATTCAACCTGAAATCATCATACGAGTACTTGAATACATCTAAAAAGTTTAATTTTTTTAAAACTTTATTACACGTTGATTTTTTACACATTACCTTAGTTTAGCGATCATGTTAAACGGAAATTAATTGAATGTATTCTTGATAAAGTTAAATCGACCTGCCACTGGTGATGTCAGTAGGGAGATCATTTAAACTGATGCAGCACATGCGTATCGATAGCAAGATCAGAACCTACAAAACATGCGTGCGACCTATCATGACGTACGCTGTAGAGACGCGGGCTGACACTGTGCGAACCAAGGGACTACTAAGAACATCGGAGATGAAGGTCCTAAGATCAATTACTGGAAAAACCCTCCGAGATCGTGTCCGCAACGCAGACATAAGAAAAACCTGCGAAATAGAGGATATCGTTCAGTGGAGTAGATCCAGAAGAAGATACTGGAGGGACCATGTAGCCCGAATGGATGGTGACAGACTCGCATATACAGCCGCTTATGAAATCCCTTCCGGACACCGCCCACCTGGAAGACCGCCTAAGAGATGGAGGGACAGCTGGATCTCATCATCCGACTAGATATGATTTCTGTGTCACAGATCGTCAGATCTATCAAAAGAAGCAGAAGAAGAAGAAGAAGATTATAATAAAAACGCGATTGTTTAATTGGTTTTAACTAACTAACTAACCATCAAGCCGTCTCCCCGAAAGGATAGGCAGAAATAATGTACACTTTAACAGATGCGCACTTCATTCTTCTCTTTCAGTCCCGCGGGAGACGTGGGGTGATGGGTTTCGAATTTCATCGCCACCAACAGGCATCTCCCGCGCACAGTTCGATCGTCCAACATCCACAATAGAAATCTAAAACAAAACAAAAAACTAACTACCTAAAATCACGCCGTCTCCACCCGGAAGGGTAGGCAGAAATAATGGACTGCCACACTTTAACCGATGCGGCACTCCATCCTTCTTTTTTCGCCCCGCGAGAGATGTGGTGTGATGGGTTGCGAACCTAAATCTGAAACAAATTATATAAAATACAATGATATATAATAAAATAACAAAATAAAAATAATTTAACTCAAAATGTTCTTTTTAGATGGAGCACGTATGGTTTTATAGAGATTTATAATTATGTTTAAAAAACAATTAATATAAGTTAGCAATTTGTTTTGCATTCTCAATGATTAATTAGCTATTTTCAAAAAATCTCGTGTGCTTTTGTTTTAAATAGGACGACCGTTTTGTTAGTTTTAAATTGTATATTTATTTTTAATTGACATATTTTTAAATTTTGCAAACTTCAATACAATTTTCACGTTGACGATTCATTCGATTAAAGTACAATTAACTTTTGTTCTGAACTTCAAAGTCCAAAAAATCGTTATCGCGGTAGGTCGAATGTCTTTTTATCGAAACATACATCGAAAGCACCTGTGTACTCGTATATACGAGTAACATTGATGTATCCACAAGCCTATAGGTGCTCGTCTAGCGGGTTTCTTTGACGCAAAACAAGTGATATGGAAAACAAACTTCGCCGTTTCGAATCGCAAAGACAGATGCTTGCATGTTTTGACGCGTAAAGATGTGAATCGCTTTGAAATTACGAGATTCAAATCAGAAATAGTTAATAAAAATGTTTTCTGGCAAATGCATTCATCTGTAAATCTTAGGTGTAAAACTGTAAATATAAAATCTAAGAAGCGATCTAATTTATTTTTGAAGTGAAATATTTATAGTCAACTGAACGTCATGAAAATTGTAATCTTTATAAATATTATTGTGGTAGGTAAATAGTTCTTTAACGCTAGAGGTATTACAATCTATATTGTTTTGCAAGGGTTTACTCAGAAAACTTGAATGCATCCTCAAGCACAAAAAATTAAGTTTTGTAGAGCATTATTTCTGCCCGGTAAATTGTCAGTAAGCATTTTTCATTTTAAGAAGATACATGTCCGTCTGTGTTTTGAATTATACAGCTAACTAAACTAAAGTAAATATTTGTGTATTTTATTACCTGTGACATAAAGACATCTTAACCATTCAGAAATATGCAGAAAATGCGATATATGTTCTTAATTACGTTACTCTCACACGATAACATCAATTTCAGTGGCGGTTGACGTAAATGGTAGACACTGTAGAACTTCCGTAGCTCCTATTTATTTTTTCTAGTTCTCGAGTTCTAGTGCCAACCCTCATGTATGGTAGTCAAGCTTTGAGCTGGCAAAAGAACGATGAAAGCAGGATAAACGCTGTAGAAATGAGATCACTAAGAAGAATGTGATGGAAAACGTTGTATGATAGAATACCGAACAATGAAATAAGAAAGAAATGAAAAAAAGGCAGATGACATCATGGATAAAATTAAAAAAGGATCCCTAAGATGATTTGGATGTATGGAACGAATGGATGAGAGTAGAATAGTTAAAAAGTTGTACACAAGCAGGGTGAGTGGAAAAATAAGCCAATGACGACCGAGTAAAACATGGTATGACCAAATTAATCAATCACTTAAAGGCGTTCACATTCGAAGTCGGAATAATCGACGTGCGTGCATGGGGACGCCGGGGAAATGGCGTGATAGTTAGTTAGTTACTTCCACTTATTTTTGGTGTTATCGATTCTTGAAGTGGCTATCACCCTGACGCAGGCCTCTCTATCCTGTGCCAGACGGTTCATAGTGATGTCCTGGGGAGTTTGCCCAGAGTGGTTCCCCCTTGCCTTCTCGTAAATGCACAACACAAAGTAATTGCAAATATAAAATACATATTTAAAACATCACCAACAATTAGATTACTGGATGAAACGATAAAAAAAAGAAGATTTTTATTGCTTGTTATCATTTTCGTTTTTAAGCGGTTTATTAGATACTCCAATACGTTAGCGGCAAAAGCTTTCCTTGGCCCGCGACTCAAAAAACATGAAAATTGGCTCACCTAGCGGCTTTTATTGTCGTTAATCTTATTTTGCCGGCAACGAGGACTGAGCTGCCATAAGCGCCAACGGAGCGGGAGTTACGGCGCCCGGGAACTTGGGGCGCCAGTTATCCAAATTTATAAACAAGAAGCGCAATAACTCAATATTTGGGGAAAATGTTCCTTTGAACGAAAAGGGTGAATTAGATTCAAGAATCAATAAATATGTCGAAGTATGGACTGGGGCGAAGTGAACGTGAGTATAAATAAACTGGATACTTTCAATAAAACTATAAAATGTACCCCGTGGGCTTGGCTTGATGATTACTAATTACAATATATGTTGTTAATTACAATCATTTATTTTTATGTGTTATTTTATTTTATTTTATATCATTGTATTTTATATAATTTGTTTTAGATTTATTTTGTAGACGTTGAACGATCGAAGTATGCGCGGGAGATGCCTATTGGTGGCGATGAGGTTCGCAACCCATCACACCTCGTCTCTCGCGGGGGCGAAAAGAGAAGGATGGAGTGCCGCATCGATTAAAGTGTGGCAGTCTATTCTTTCTGCCTACCCTCTCAGGGAGCCGCCGTGATGGTTAGTTAGTTAGTTAGTTATATATGTAACATAATTACTAAAGATTACAGGGCCACGAGATATCTAAAATTCTCTTAAATAACACAATTTAAGGCGTTGTAGAACTACAAAGTAGTCTGAATAAGGGATAAACGATGTCGACCTTCGTGGCAGAGTGGTAAGAGCTTTGACTTCCATACCGAAGGTCCCGGATTCGATACCCGGCGATGGCAGTGTGATTGTCACACTGCCATCACTGATTGTCTTTGGTCTGGTGTAAAATTCATGTGACAATAAAATGGCGATAGATTGGATACCTATCACATGTCATGAGAATCAATATAATAGCTGAAATAAATTGTACACAGTAATTGGGTTCAAACAACCTGTTGTATACAAAAAAAAAACTTTTAAAGAATTTAAACATATTGTATTGAAGATTGTAGATAATTTATTTAAAGGCAAAAATGGAAGAAAATACAAAAGTTAGTTTACATCATGTTGAATATTTACACATTGTGAATATTTACTCGTATATACGGATATCGGACGACCTTCGTGGAAGAGTGGCAAGAACTATGACTGTCGCATCGAAGATCCTGGGCTCAATTCTCAGCGATGGTAGTGTCATTGTCACACTGGCTTTTGGCCTGGTGTAGAATTCACGCGACAATGAAATGGCGATAGATTATCCACATATCACAAGTCATGAGAATCAATAGTTAAAAAATTGTACACAGTAATTGGCTTCAAATAACTTGTTGTATACCAATGTGGAAAATAATAGGAAACTACCACATTAAAGGGCCCGAGAGGAAAAAAGTTAAAGTGGCATCACAAGAACCAGCAAAATTAGCTTCAAATCAATACCTTGGATTGAAACAATTTTACAATGAGAATTTAAAAGAGAAGCATAAAAAAAGCTTAAGAATTAGAAATAATTATAACATTGATATTGCATCCCTGAGGCAACTCACACTATCACGAAATATGTTGACCTCCGAGGCGACCCGATTAAGGAATAAGATTGGCTTACCCACAGGCATAACCATTGGCAGGTTGGTTCTGCAGAGCGGCAAATAAATAAATCTGTGTTGTCTTTGACGAAGGTAATTATCAGTTCTTTCTTGTTATATCCATTCTGGTCTCAATGCTATATGTCGGTATAGACCTTATGCATGTTTTGTATATTCTGACCTTACTGTCAGTCTCATATACTTATTCTAAATGGTCTCCTTGAGACAACTGGATACAGCAGAAGCTTTATTGACTTTCAATATTAAATAAATATTATTAAAAATAATACACTTTGTATATGACGTTTACAAACAAAAAACATGATTCAGTTGTGTCTAGAAGCATATTTTATCATTTTCCTCTTTAAAGGGAAAAGTAATTTTCTAGAGTTGCCTAATGGCACCCAATTAAAACAGAGTTCCTTTTACTTTGCGGAATCTGAAACACAAGCGCGTCGCTAGGAGACACACTCCTCCTTCAAAGGAAAATAAAATCTGGGGACGCCTGACTTATCTATTGTGCGCCAAGAATAGGCGCCTCCACTCTACACATGTGGTCGGGCTTCCTTAACAAGCTAACAAGAGATGCGAGATAAGGCTTGCTGCTCGCACAAAGGAGAAGCACTGCACATTCAATCCTTTACAGAATATCTAGTGCTAAAGTTTTAAGCATATTTCAAAAAAATAGTCAAGGTTATAGTTTTAATTTTTAGAATAGAAATTCTAACTTCAAAAACGCGAAATATTTTGTCTTAAACAAATGAGTAAACATTTTTGGGTTCAACTCATTAACAGAGGCGTTTGAAGCGTTTTACAGTATAGATACGAGACTTGCGAAACCTTAACAGACGTGAAATTTAATTGTATCTCAATAGAGACGAAGATGCAAACTGGAAACTGAATATGGTTGATCAAGGTGTTTACAGGACTTATGACCTGTCATTTCGTATATATGTTACAAATCTATGTTTAACTTCACATGTCAGTTTCAATACGCCATCTATGTAGATTTGATTACATATGTAAATCTTTTTAAGAGTGATATCTCCAGGCGGCTTACATACAACCTCCAAAAATTTATCTTACATGGTCATAAAGAAATAGGTGGAATGGGGAATGTTGTAATTACATATAGCGTGCGTTTAACCCAAACAATGACAGGTCATAAGTCCTGTAAACACCTTGATCAACCATATTCAGTTTCCAGTTTGCATCTTCGTCTCTATTGAGATACAATTAAATTTCATGAAATAATCACCCACCATGGGTGAAATCCAGTATTCGTATACAAGTATAAGTATACATTCACAAAAAAATACTTAACAGACGTGTTTGAATATGAAAAATGTAAGTGTCCAGTATCCAGTGCCAACAATTATGCAGAATAAATGGCATAAAAAGAGATCACTGAGAAGAATGTGCGGGAAAACATATATGAAAGAATATCAAACTACGAAATGAGGAAGAAATGTAAGACTAAGGTTGCATCATAAGTCAGATTATAAAAGGGCCCCTGAGATGGTTTTTACATATGGAAAGAATGTATAAGAGAAGCATGATTAAAATATTGTAAACAAGTAGCGGGTTAGAAAGAGAAGCCGTGGAAGAACAAAGAAAGCATGGTATGCCCAATTATCAAATACTAAAAGGTGTTATGTTATTTATTGTTTCGGCGTTCACTTTGTCCCAGGACATGATTAAATTATAAATAAAACACTTGTTTTCTACCACTTGAGTAATATATTTTAAACGAATAGTTTCGGAAGCTACAGATGTTTCCATCTACAGGTTTCAATATAAACTCTTTTGAAACCTGTAGATGAAAGCATCTGTAGCTTCCGAAACTAGTCGTTTAAAATATAATACTCAAGTGGTAGAAAACAAGTGTTTTATTTATAATTTACTAAAAGGCAGCTACATTCGAAGTGGGAAAAACCGACTTGTGTACATGTTACGATGTATGAATGTAAATTAAACTTAAGAGGTATGTCAGGATAAAGCAGTATTACAGTCCATCATCTCTGTCTATCCCTACGGAGAAAGGGCGTGAAAGTTAGTTAGTTAGTTAATCAGATATTATCTAATGCCGTTCTCTTGACACTAAGAAGAAACAGTTTTGATTGCAACACTCTGCAAAACATAATAAAAACGGATGGCTTAATTTTGAGATGGATTATCGAGACTGTGGAATGAAAAGAAAGAATATTAAAATAACCATCCTTAAAATACATCAAATAATACTAAATAGCTAGTCGGGATGCTACCATCCGCTATCCGAGTATGTAACTATTTTGAAAAAAATTACGTTTTGGTTCCAATGTGTTTATTAAATTTATTCTTCACGGTTAACAGCAGCAAAGCTTACTAATTTCTATATTTTAACTTCTGGTCCAGGGAACGCTTGGCTCCTGATCCAGGGGACTTGAGTTCGAGCCTGGACACATAATGAGCTATTTTATGCTCAAATAGAATATTGTAAAATAAATTCTAATGCAATTGAATCAAATCCTCTTCAGGGTAAGTATTATATTTAAAAAAAACTCGTTGAATCGATATTCTTTGGTTCGATTTTTTAACTAGAATGTGTTTTACAACATAAAGATATATTACTATTCCAAATATATATCAACAAAAAAATATATGCTGGGCTCTTTAATTGTGTTAACTTGTATGTAGTGAAAAATTGTACATTCAATAGCCGTTATTATTTTTATGTCATTATAAAAAAAAAACCTGTTTGATAGACTACCCAAAAAAATGAAACGGAAATCAATTTAAAAACCAAAATTCTCCCAGGCATATATTTTCATTCATACGAGTACCTACATATTATGTTTCCACCTGTTTACCCTATTTGAAATTGGTACTTATCTCTCCGTTGGAAATATGTCATTTAAATGTGCCCTTTCTAATTTGATATAAAAGTAGCGGTTCGTGAATTTTCCAAAGCATGAACATACCCCGGAGAAGGCAACCGGAATCACTCCAGTAACACTTCCAAGGAAATCAATGTGGTAAGATAGCAATAACTACAGTGATCGCCAACGTCGGGCTCGGGGGCCTGACACGGCACTATAAGAATAATAATGAACATACGAGTACTGTAATTTTTTTTATATTCTACTTAAAATAAATTATCAAAAAGTTTTTTATGTATAGATTATAATCAATCATTAAATGTAATAAATGTACTGCATATTGAGAGCTTAATGTCTTAAAAATATGATCTCAAGAGTTAAAAGAATAATGTCATGGATTCTTAACATTGCGCATTTTGTATAGCAAAGAAGAGTGAAGCTTGTTCCTGAGTGTTAATCGGGAAAACTTGTCATGATATAAGAAGCAGAAGATAGGTAACCTGTAATGAAGATGAATTGTTAAGTTTTCCTCCTCAAATGAATGCTAGACTACAAGTTCAATAATAGTAAAACCGATCTTTTATATGATAATCATTTGATTTTACTGAAATCTCTTAACGGAAGTTTATTTTCAATAATAATTAAATTAAACGATGTTTTTTTAACTACTTCCATTTTTGCCTTTATTTTGACAGCGACCGGTTTCGCTAGGCTCACTGGCATTGACAGACTGCTGACACTATTGCAAACCGAGTCCTTTATATACATACAAATCAGGGGTGGTAAAAATGATGATATACAAAAATAATCTTTAAATATTTATGTAAAATTTACCGAATTTAAATACTCGTACATGGCCATTAAGAGTAAGATGAGAATCTATGAAACATATTGCGTCGAAGTAAGGGCAGACACAGTAAAGACCAATTTTTTTTTTAGGATTTCCGAGATGAAGATATTGAGGACGATAGCAGGCAAGATACTGAGAGATCGCGTGAGGAACACCAGAATAAGAGAGATATGTGAGGTTGAGGATATTATAAGATGGAGCAGACAGCGAAAAAGGGACTGGTACGGGCATGTTCAAATAATGGATACCACCAGACTCCCCTATATTGCACTACATAATCAACCTCATGGGACTCGTCCTCGTAAAAGACCTCCTAAAAGCTGGAAGGACAGCTGGGAGTCTACCTCACAGGAAGAGCAACACTCTGGATAACAGACCACATAGGTCTACAACAAGGAAGAAGAAGAAGAAGAAGAAAATTGGTATTACAGGTATTCAAGAAGATTCATATTCAATACAATGGATGTAAAATTTTATTATAGCTTACATATTTATATATAACGGTT
Organism: Lepidostoma basale; assembly: GCA_022606425.2. Lineage (NCBI taxonomy): Eukaryota > Metazoa > Arthropoda > Insecta > Trichoptera > Lepidostomatidae > Lepidostoma > Lepidostoma basale. Next base: position 508,759 of record JAHDVF020000882.1, read on the forward strand.
GAAAAAAATGGTACTTTTGTTTTTATTATTACTGAATTTAATTATAATATGTTATAGTTCTTGGTCCATAAGGTTGGCATCGCCTTATTTGGTTTTCCCCTTATTTTTATATTTCAAAATATAATGCTTTTCTGAATACTCTTCCATCCAAAAACGAAGACAACACGGTTCAACCATTTTTTATACACCAAACGACAAGTCGGGTGTGCTTACAGTTTCAAAAGTATGGTGAATCATACTCTTAGTTTATCCTTTGAGATAATTGAGCAATTGTAAACAATTGAATTAACAGAAAATGAACGAAATATTTTTCCGAATTCGAATTATATATATTATTTAAAATTATAAAAATTATTAAGATCTTTGATTATGAATTTACAGAATTGTTAGTGATATCTACAAGGGTTGTTTGTTAACTATTATACTTGACCTCGGTAAGAGATGGCGTCGCAAAATTAAATCAATAATATTTTCGTAATTTTCATGTTTTCATGTCTACTTTCAAATTTAAGCAATCTAGGCTTTATGGTTTTGCGTTTGACAGCCATTGAAAGCAAAACACTTTTGTATTATGACACAAATGTATTTTAGAAAAACAAGCAATGGTAAAACTTTTGATTCTGAAAAATAAAACGAATGAAATAGAAACGGAATCAGCCATAAGCACCCTTCACATTCGATTTTACTTAATTAAATCTAAATACGTTACATCCGATATGAAATATATTACCACAACAACAATATTTGAGAAAATGGACGATATTATAATAAAATATCAAAGATTCGTGAGATTATTTAGGCTGAGTAGATATTCAATCTAAATACTAAATTTCTTCTATATTCGCCAAACTTTGTGTTGTAAATGCTTTATTTCTCTTTTTCTTTTTTATATACGAGTACTTGTTAATATAACACTTACATTAAATTTAAAAAAAGGCATGTTTCGGACAACCAGTCCTTCTTCAGTGATACATATTATAAAGATACATATTGAACATATTTTAAAATTGTTTACATGATCTAACAAATATTATATGTTAACTTCTGTCAGATCATGTAAACACTTTTATAATATTTTAAATATGTATCTTTATAATATGTATCACTGAAGAAGGACTGGTTGTCCGAAACATGTCTATGTAATTTTTTTTTAATGTTAGTGTTGTATATAATAATTATAATAATAAAAATATGTTAACTTTTAAAGCGCCGTTTTTGTGATGTAATCACCTCAAGGGCGCATCAAGACGTGTTTTAAATCTAAAAATCTAAATCCGCTTAAAAAGCGATCGGTTTAAAAGTATAATAGAACAAAGTATAAATGTTTATATTGGGTATGAAATATGAAAAAGATGGGTTTTCAATTTAGATCTGAAATCTGTCGGATCATTTATGCATCTAAGGTGTGAAGGGAGATTGTTCCAAGCTGATGGACCGGCTACCGCGAACGCTCGATCCCCGAAATTTGTACTGGGGCAACGCTTTGGCTCAACTAATCTTCCTATTGCTGAGGAGTTCGCCGATCGAAGCGAAGTGTATAAAAGAACAAACATATAAAAAAAGAAAAAGAGAACTAAATACTAAAATTTAAAGTCGGAATATTAAAAAAACGATTGTAACATTATTTACTTTATTTATTTACATATTTAAAACTTTGTAAATTTTATTTAGCTGTATTAGCTTCAAAGTATTGTAAAAAATACTATCGCATCTAGGGATGTCACTGGAATAGAGTGACAGTGACATTGTGGTGACATTCTTGATTGAACGTGTTTTGTCATTAGTGACTAATAATGTTTACCCTGAATCCTTAGTTTTATCGTAGGGGTGATTCAATACCGACGCAAAAAGAAAATGGAATATTAACAAGCTTAATTACACTCATTGGATGTTAAGTGCTTCTGGTCTTGTTCTATGATATGGAAAGATGGACCATGACAAAGACTATCACCGAAAAGCTGAATGTTTTTGAAATGTAGACGTATCATAGAATATTTAAACTACTCGGGAAATTGAAAATAACTTTGTTTAATCCACAAAATATAAAAAAACATTAAAAAACACGACATGTTCTTATTGTTTTTTTTTAATTTATATTATAACAAATTTTTTAAAAATATTTTGTAGATTAAACAAATTCATTTAAAATTTTCTAAGCATATTACTTCCACAGTATTGCCTTAGCGTTCAATAAATATTTAAACTATTATGGACAGAGAGACTTAAAGTTGTCATGGCAAAAAAGAACCTATCCAAAAAAGCTAGAATGGCAGTGCACAATGGTGTAAATGTCATGTAAGGAATTAATTTAAAATTAAAATTTATTTATTATTGGGGATCAGGTTATTACTTACAACAAATGAAATAAATCAAAGATTGGACTTGACGTTATAGAAGAAACAGTTAACTTTATTAATTATTTTATTGCAATATAATAAAAAAGATCATTAAGATGGTTTGGACACATGAAAATAATGAATGAAGAAAGTATGGTTAAAAAGTTTATATAAATGATGTTAATGGAACTAGAAATAGAGGTAGACCAGGGAAAACTTAGTACGATTAAATAAATCAAATTTTGAATGTCAGCCATGCGAGAAGGCGGAGGAGGCGTCATGCGTGTATATATGCGTGTATGTAATACGATGTATGAATAATGATGAAGCGAGAGAAGTATGTCAGGAAAGAAAAGTGTGGCAGTCCATTATTTCTGCCCACTTCTTTGAGGAGATGGCGTGATAGTAAGTTAGTTAGTTAGTTACAAACTAAATTCATCAATTGACCATAAATATAATTATAATCTTTTCTTGATCTTTGGAAAGGATTGCATGCTGAATGATCCCTTGCCTTTGAAATATCTACACACGGTGACCTTGGCTGATTGCCCTTGTACATTATTGATTATGATAGCAAGTGCAACCAAAATAGGCAATCGTTTGAACAAAAATAGCAAATGAGTCTGAGTAGGTAAAATCGTGCGATTTGGGTGAGTTTGGAGTAGTTTAATGGTAACTTAAAGTAGTACAGTTGGATTATTGGATTATAATACATAGGCCTATCCAATAGCAATAATGCATCCAAAATGAAATGTGAAAATATCGCAGTGTTATCCTCTGTCAAATATCTCGGCCACAACATCTTTTCCAGAGATAATCAGACTGCTGAGCTTCAGAGAAGAATCGGTCTTGGGTGAATCTGAAGAAGTTCTTTAATAGTAAGATTCCCCAGTGTATGAAACCCAAAATATATGATCAATGCGTACTTCCGGTACTGACATATGGAGCAGAAACCCTCCCCAAGTCGACCATAAGGAGACTCCGTGTAGCACAGAGGAAACACGAAAGAGCCATGCTACACGTAAGACTCTCAGACCGGATAAGAAATACTGAAATATGTGGAAGGTCAGGAGTAAGAGATGTCGTCGCAAGGGTAGCAAAGCTTAAATGGTCATTTGCGAGACATGTTGTCATATTGGTAGACGATAGATGAACCAGAAGGGTGGTAAAGTGGAGAACCCGCGAAGACAAACGAAACAGAAAGAGACCCCCCACACGATGGTCTGATGGCATTAGAAGAATTGCTGGCGATTAGATGCAAAAGGCACAAGATACGTGGATAAGTATGGGGAGGCCTATGTCTAGCAGTGGACGACAACGGCTGTCTAAGTGAAAGTGTGATCCTCTGTAGAGAAGTAAGTTGAATCTTGCGATTTGGGTGGGTTTGGAGTAATATGTACATTAGGCCTAGAATTGGCATTCAATATAAAATGTTCAGATATCGTATTGTTACTCTATACTCGGAAGGAATTTGTGAAAAACCCTAGGATTATGATGAGTTTGGAGTCATACGTACGGTTGGCCTAGAATTGGCATTAAATATGAAATGTTCAAATATCGTATTGTTACTTTTCACTCTGAAATAAGTGGAATCCTTCCATTCAGGTGAGTTTGGATTTGTTTAAAATATGTTTTATATGTAAATTTGGATTGGAATAGCATTCAAAATGAAATGTGCAATTATTCCATGCGTTCATTGATTGGACTAAGGTAGGATATACTCGTATGAGATATCTAACGGATCAATTACAATCAATTGAAACGGTAGTTGTCACGATACAGACCATGCCCAGTGTGATAAATACAGTCCATAAACTTTTTTATCAAATGTACATCATGTAAAAGTAAATTAAAAATAAATAAAAATAAAAATGATATAATAATTATGTACAAATTAGTAATCAGAGTTTTATAAGGCACATTCATATATGAGCGGCAAATTTAGGATGCCGTAGTTCAAAACTATTTTTTTGAACTGCAAATATAGCCTGACGGACTATAGGGGTTAATTTCTCAATAACATTAAATTAATCTTCGCTTGAAGAATCAGCGAGTTTCAGAAAACGAATGTGAATGGGTTTAATCGATTTACTGTGAATCAATAAGTTTAATTAATGAAGAAATTACGTTTTTATGCTTTCAATATTGAACTACTTCTTGCGAACATTTGTTTTATGGGTGATAATGGTTTTTGTATGGTCGTATAGTTTTGGGTTAATGGTTGATTCTCATAGCTTAATTATGGATAACTTTATTTTAATCATTAATAAGACTATTATAAACGTATGTATCTTGGTTCAATTGATAACTATACGAGAACTCATTTATAAACTGTGTGATAACATAGAAACTAAATAATAAATAAAATGAAACCAAATAGACTAAAAAAATTTTTTTTTGAATTTTTATTTATTTTCGATGATTTCTACGTGTTTTAAATTAACACCACTAATATTTTGAGATTAACTTCGTTGTTTAAGAACCCGTAAACAAAAGTATAATTTTTTTTAAATAAACTTAAACGAATTTTTTATGAATTTAAACACTGTTTTTTCCCCTTTTGAGTTTATTTGTCTCGACATGTTTCGAAGGCTACATGTTCATCATTGGGAGACCGATATTAGTTTATTATTAATATTATTATAATTATTATATTTTGTTGAAAAAACTCCTCACATCATTACAGCCCGAGCCAAATCGATGTAAAGGGTGAATTAAAAGAATATCAAAGGAAATATTCATAGAACCTTATGAATAGGAATATGCCAGTTATTTCTTTGCTGCCTCTATCGTAAGGGTATTCACGAATTCGCCATAATTGCATCCAAAGAGGTCTATTTAATTTATATCGTTCTCCCGATGATTAATATGTAAGCCTTCGAAACATGCCGAGAAAAATAAACTCAAAAGTGGAAAAAGCTGTGTTTTAATTCATAAAAAAATGTGTATAATTAACGATCCGAAGTTTTTTGCTAAAAAATAAATTAAAACACGAGAATATAATATGATTTTCGATAAACCGTAAGATATAACAATTAAATCTAGAGTTTTATGAAATCTGAAAGTCTAAATTTGTTTAAGATTGTGAAAATACGTTTTATAACTTAACATTTGCATTACAACAGTGCCAAGTATTAAAAAGTCATTAATAAGTTTTGGTTCCCAAATGGTGTTTAACATAAAGGCCAATAACTAAGCAAATTTGCAAAGTGATTAATTAATATAGTGTAGTTCAGACGTCACGATAAAAATGCCACTTGTGATACATGACATTTGTAATAGTAAAATATTTTTTTGCCCGCTTTCATATCTCACATTTCTGGCATGTGAAATCAGGTCTTTAGAAAGATATCTCTCAGATGCTCGTTCGCCTCAGAGAGATTGAGTTACTTTGATTACTATTTTACTTGAATTTTTTGTGTCTCACCCGTTTCTGTAAGTCTTACCTGTTTCTGTCTTATATTAAAGATGTTTTAATTGCTGATGAATGTCTTCAAGCAGCATACAGCTCAAACAGCTCTCGTTTTGTAAAGCCAGCGACGTCTCTGATTCGGTTTCTTTTTACTTACTTATTTCACTTCAAACTCCAGTGTATCACTTTTCTTTTTTAGCAGTTGTTTTTCAATAAAGGATTTTTAAGAACTGGTACAACTGATGCTTAAATTTTATCTCAAAATTGTGTAGTCGTAAAATTAATACATGAGCCCGTTTTCTAGAAAGTCATGTATATTAAATTTCAAAGACTTCAAAAATTTTGAATTATATCAAATAATCAGGAAAATATGATAGGAAATTTTATAATAAATTTAAATACATATCAATATTTTAAAATGTAATGGATCTTCTAGAAATCGAACTTTTTCGTTAATAAAAAAAACAGTAATACTGTTTGAAAAAACTTTATGTTATTCAACTAGTTATATGTAAAATGAATGCTACTTATTTTGAAATAAATAAAAAATTCGGCTTCACGTCCAGCCATTTATTCAATTCGAAATTAATAAATATAATAATTTGTTTCATGACGTTGCTTATTTACATACATTCCATTTCGAAAGAAATATAATTAAATTATATTTAGTTCTGTTGTGGCGAGTGTGTTTTCTTGTTGAATAATTTCAATGTGATAAGGTTTCAATATGTACTCTCAACGCTTGATAAATTATTACACCTATTTATCGTTCTTTCACAATCATACTCATGACATTCAGTAAAGTAGACATGAAAGGGGATTGTAATTATTTTAGATTTTTTTAGTACATAAGCTGTGTTAAGCTCTGAAACTATTTTTTTGATAGCTTAAAATTTAATAAATTAAAAGCTTTCATTGTTTGTCATGTGAGTACTATGTTTTGTGTTATAGGAGAGGTTATTGAGGTTGAAATAAATAAAAGAACGTAATTGTTTCTACACTATTTATTACGAAAATATAATACAAAACTTACTATGTATTATATCATGTTGCTCACAATAGGCTACATAAAATATTGCATTAATATTTTAATGGGTATTGCAATCATTATAAAGAAAAACACGTTTGATTATAATAAAATTCAATAAAGCACCTCGTCTGTTACGAGGAATCTCATAGATTCCGGTAACACGTGAGAGAGGTCACACAATAAACAAGATATAAAATTGCAGAAAAATATCTTTCGGGAGTAACAAATGAAGGGGCTTACTTGCAACCATTATGCCGATCAGAAACAGCTGAAATCCGAGAGCCGAAGGAATGCTCCAACTTTTCTTGGGGAAATGGGCAAACCTGAGCAATAAAACCAACAGGCAGGTTAAATGTAATAGTTTATTATTGTTTGTTAATAAAATCGCTTCGCAACACTTGTTTCTGCCTGGCACAGGGGGTCGCGCTGTAAGATGGGTGCTCCATCGGGTAAAACAGATTCCCCTTCACAACGTTCCATTCAAACTATTTTTGTGCTTAAATCAAGTTTTTGTGATTTCTTTAAACTATCACAAACTTATTATGTTTTGTATGAATGCGTGGGAATGCAGAAAAAGGATCGAGCACCCATTCAGAACAACTTCAAATATTTCGTGATGGTGTCATTAGTTTGTAATGTTACACAATTATAAGGGAATACATATACATGGAAATATTGTTCGAGTTAATTATATCCAACTACCAAGAAGACAGCTAAAGATGTAATAATGTCTAAAAGCAGTAATTAAAATTATCGCATCATCTACGCTTAATAAAAATCGACTACACGAAGTTATAAGAGCAACCGCTTCCACACGGCAGATGTTTCCAAATAAATACGAATGACTGAACGAACTCACGCCGTGGCGTGGTCAAGGGCGGCGAGAGGTAGCCGCGAATGTTCTGAACAGTTCTGCGAGGGGTAGCCCGACAGGCCAGCGCAAGAGCTCTGAGTGTTGAGTTTATGTTTGAATTCGACTGAACAATTTTCCAGAAAATGCACTGTTGACCACTACTCGGATTGCTCGAATGCGCCTGCCCCATATCACGTCATGTGCGTATTTACTTGCCAACACCTGCGGTGCAGTATCATCACATAGCAATGTCGCAAAATCGCATTATATAAAATGGAAATCATTCAGATGACTTGTAGTTTCAACAATCAGTATCATATTTGCAACGAGTGTTCGCTTGTTCGGCGACTGCAAATAATGCATGTTTAATGAAATAGTAATATTACAAATAAAGGAAATCTTTATTTTTAATTTATGTTTGGCGAAATGTTAAACTTGTAATAAACGCATTTCTTTAATTCAATGTGCAGTTTCTGGATAATTTCATTCATACTAAATACAATATAATATATACCGATGTGTGTGTGTTTTTTGTTTACATGTTCAGTTATGAGTTTCTTTTAATCTAGTGTTAAGTGTAAGTAACAAATATTTTTTTAATTTATTTTATTTTAGCTCTGCGCTGTCCATTTGCTTCCCGTCTGTTTTAAATTGGTATAGTAAAATATTCGTATTAATAAATAGTTTTAAAATTATGGTAAACTTATGACAAGTGATCTTATTTGAATGTCATTAGAAAATTTATATATATAATAGTTTACCATTTAGGAATGAAATTAGTAAATGTAAAAGCGTCTACCCGGATAATCTTTTGGAATTTGAAAACCTGGAGGAATCTTACGTAGATAGATATTTTTATGAAAGAAATGATTACATATTCTGAAAGAGAAAAGTAGTAATTAGGAATCATAACCACGTGTCGTACCCCGGGGGTTGCGAGGTGAGCAACCACCGCACATTAGTATGGGTACAATATTAGAGTTTGTATTATCGGATTTCTATACTACTTTAATATAAATGCAATATTGGTACGATCTTGAAATTCAGATTACCTAGTGCAGCTACGGCGCTGAACTTTCAAGACATGTTAATCTAAAATGTTCAATTCTCCTCCTAGAGCACTCCCACACACAGTCAATTCAATAAACAAGGTATTATTACGAGATATCTCTGACGCTACTCATGAAGGAAAATTTCTATGACTTACAGAAAGCAAAACTATCGTGATAGCCTCAAATCTAAGGATTAATAATCTTGCGAGTGCTATGTCTCTACCACACGTACATCATACAAGTATTTTTTCTATGTTTGGTTTTAATTAGTCTAGATGTATAAATGTTAGAGTTGGTTCAAGAGATCGCACGCTTCTTGTCGACTTTGGGTAGAATTTACACACTTTCAATTTTTCAAATATCTGGCAACAAAAATTGACCCTTTTTCCAATTTATGAACTGCGTTCTCTGTAATCACTTAAGGGGTATCTGAAATGAACTCTTAATACTATAAAGTTTGTTTATGGTAAGGGAAAAACAGTAATGGGGAAACACGGTCTTCACTTAAATGGTAATACAAAGTTAAATAGTAAATATAAACACCAAAATAACACTAAAAACCTCGTACAGCGGAATACACATATTAGTAGTTGTATCTACGTTTGTAATCCTATTTTATAGGTTTCGATAATAATTTAATTTTGAAACGGTTATTCTAATAAGTACACACATATATTTGTATAACAGTAAGGAGTAACATTCATAGAGTACACGATCAATATTTTCATACAGTTGTTAAATATAATATATTTAGATATTCACTTGTTATTCTATCTTCTACAATGTTGCATTCGATTTATCTAAAATCACCAAAAGGATTGCTTATTAATTTTCTTTCAACATCACCATTATCAAAGCATTTGACACAATACTTTAGTCCCTCGTCGAAAATTTGTAAATAATTTTGTTTCCTAAATTTGCCAAAAATTATTGCGTCCTAGAATTGCTTATAATTTCATTAATGCATAATATTGCTTCGTCTACATCAATACCACCAAACCGTTCTAAAATACCTTTCGGGATTGTCGCTGTTGGGCTCCCAGCTGATACTCCCAGGTGTCAGCTCCTACCGCAGACCTCAGTCACTCGCGGGCAAGTCCAGACACTCTACAGGCTTCGCATGCAGTACCGTATCCTAATAATTGATATATTAACGCTAGAAAGGGTAAGGTAGGTACATATTGTATTAACACTAGAGCTGTACTTACTGGCTGGGAAATGTACAATGGTCGAGTGTTGTGGGACGGTACATATCGGGGAGTCTGGTACAGGGTGAATAGCATATATGTGACAGTAAGTTACCTACCTTAGAGTACGTTAGACTAATCCTAGGCACGCCGCGCCTGCGGACGCTGGTCGTGCCACTACAGTATTATTGCTTCTTGAATACCCGGCTTTGTCCCGCAGTCGCTACTTACCGCGGAAACGCGCATATAACGAACTATCTCAACACGCCCGAGAGCAGCGAAACATGCAGTTTAACCTTCCGTGGAGTGGGTATTCTGGCCTCACGGAACCTCCCTCCCATTTAAAATTACAAATTTATAAATATGAAATTGCTTTTCAGGATCACAATTTGTGTATTCATCATAATTTTCGATAATTAATTTCTAAAAAAGATTAGTTTTTATCGATCACAAGAGAACGTCCAACGCTATTCTGCCCGAATCTGTTTCGCTGAAATAACCTTGAAGTCATAAGATAAAACTTTGGTTAGATATTTCCATCTAACGAATCCCCAAAGATACAAGGCAGCTATTTCAATACTGGGCTAATTGACAACATCCTTAATCATTTTCGAGCTTGATTCATACTTCAAGCCTTTAATTTCGAGTAAAATATTCATTTGACTCAAGCCGTCCGAATTTCAAATTATTTAATTATCTTTGTTAACAAAAACGATACGTGAATAACGATAAATCTACTTTTAGTCTAACAGTATCCGTACTTCGTTGCATATCAGATACTTTTATTGCTTTTGAGTTACGAAAGTCATTTTAGATAATTTGTCTCCTTCTTCCACCGCCAACCGACTTGCCATTAAATCTGCATATTTCCATACAGACACGCGTGGATCGTGATCGTGGTATTTGGATCGACGGTTCGTTAATATTTAGCATTTATTTAGTTTTCACGACCCAGTTACCGCCGCAAAAATTTGTACAAAATCATACTTAACGATACATAACAACTACGATATTTTGTTAGGTGTATATATTTATGTACAAAATCGACAACATTACACTTGTATAACGCTCATGCTGTTCGATAATACTGCTTTATGGTACATTAGACTACAACTACGTCGAATGGTCGGGGCTCGGTAACACCTCGCGCGACCGCACGCGCCGCCTAAACTCTCGCTTTGCAGTTCACTATCAATTTAGGAGATTAACGAAATTAGTCCAATCAAGCAAGGCACACATGCGCTGAGATGGAAATAATTTATACTCAGATTACACAATAAAATAATTTCCGTTCATCCCTATTCAATAACAATCCCAATGTTGACCGCATTGATCCGCACTAACGGCTGGACTCAGCATATCAACCCTACGGCTGATTCCGCTCCACAAGCCTAGAACTCGGCAAGCGTTCGACTAAAGAAGTTTTAGTGTAATTAGTTTGGAATTTATTTTATTTTAGTTCTTAGATTTCCTCTATATTCCCGCAAAGTCTGTTCTTAAATGTTTGGAAGAATCGAGTGAGGCGTTGCTTATTTCCACGTGTAAATTACTCTCTAGACAATACGACTACATCAGACTAATATATTCCACTGACTAGACTTACATCCTTCAATTACTCTTTATCTTACTCGATACAAATGAAAGCAACACAGTTACATGTGAGAAAATACCGATTGGTGCAACAATTCTCTTTGCACGCGTGTTCAAAGGTGATTCTTCCGCAAACGTGAAGCTACTCAAGCACTGGCGGTGCTACCGAAGGAGGATGACCAGTACCAAACGAGCTCCGCACTGTGCCAACTAACGGGAACAGAAGAAGTACAGACTAAGCCAACCTTAAGGTATTTATTCTAGGTATATAAAATAAATAATTTCTATTAATTTCTTTCGACTATACACATTGGGGGTAAAGTTGTCCTAATTCGAATTATTAGCCAATTTCGTTTCATTAAAAATTAACATTAAAAAGAATCTGTACAATTTCAATAAAGTCTTCGTTAATTTCATTATTTTTACGCATTTCTTACACTTAAGGCTCGTTTCGCATAAAATCAAATTCATACCGTAAAAATATTACGTTAATATTTTACTTCAGAATTCGCATTAAAATTCTTTACATTAAACGAAAAAAATAAGGAACAACGCGGTGTGACGTTTCGTTTCGAGTAAATTAATATACAATACATACGTAAGCAATCTAAGTCTCAAATCATCATAAGATACACCCAACTACCGAGTTGGCCAACTGCAACTAAAACAGTTTTATGCGATAGAAATGTACAAAATAACTAATACTAACAATAAATACTTTGAACTTGTATCGTGAGATCACTGACGAAGCTGATTCAAGATTATGAACATTTTTGTACACTTTTGTTTGTTCAAATGCGTTAAAATATTATAATTACCACAAAGTACAGAGAAACATATAAAATTACATTTTGACTAGTTCATCACTCATCTTTGGAATTACAAAATTTAATTCTTTTCAAATAATTATAAATTAAAAATCACACAATTTAAAAAAATTCATTAAAATCTTAAATTTACGAAAGCTGCACACGTGATCACAAAAATAATGTACATTTACATATTTTATAAAATTACCATTACTATGACATAAAACATAAGAATTTTTAAGACTTTTGTTTTTTATATATATATCCTAATGAATTATACGAAATAACGTTTAACTTCCCTATCATACAATTAATACAAGTACATTTTCCGCGTAAAAAATAAATTTATAAAAATCATACGAATGCCCTACTTATATAGATTTTTGAGATTCAAATATTAATATTACTATTTGTGGTAATTAGAGTTATGAATTTTATTTTATGCCATTGCGAAACACAAAAAATTAGTTTAACATATACGAGTATGCCATATTCATAAAAATAGTACTGACTAAGACTGCTTTGGTTTCTTATACTTGTTGTATTGGTTTAGGCCTTCTTAAGGACAATCAAACTTTGTGCCCTTATTTCTTTTTTTATAAACATTGTGGAATTTATGTCGATTTCAAAATTATGGGAAAAGTGGATAGCCATAGAAAAAATGTACACGAAGAAAGTATACTGTTTTATACATGGGTGAAAGTACAGTCAAACTTATGCCAGATTTTATAATAATACTGTGAAAACAGTATAATGAATACGGTACATGTAGGCCGTGCTAGTAATAAATATTAAAATAATTTTAGAAACTTAATACCAAAGAGATTATTGTATCTTCAGAGGTTTTTATTGTAGTTGTAACAGTCATCACTGTGGAGTTATAAGTTATGTCGAAAAACGAGTATCGTTGAATTTAAAACGCAGCTTCACGATTTAAGGGATAAAATTACAGATGAGATTTTTATTTAGAATTGTTTAAAATGTAAGATAAAAATACCGTTCAATGAGGAATCCCACTATTTATCTAAAATATATTTTTAAAAATGTAATGAAAACGTCTGTTTTCTTGACGTTATATAATATTTTATGGTAGTGACATTCGATGATGCCCCATCAAGGCGAAACGTGTTCTATTATAAAATAAAATATTTTTTCTAGAAAACATACTAATATTTAACATTGAGTTCTACATTTGTTCATCTTAAATAAGTCCAATTATTCAAAGTATTTTTGACTAATCCATATATGTACAATGTACATATAATAAGGCAACAACTCATTATTTCAAACTCAGTTCAAAATGCTTTATGTATGATTGGATTGACACCATATTTACAAACCAATTTTTTCAATTCTGGAATAATAATATATTAATGCGTTAAATTCGAATAAAACATATAATAGTGATATATTATTTTAAATATATAAAGTGAAATTCCCCATAGAGTTGGTATACAAGTTTCGAAGACAAATTTAAAATATTAGCATTAAAATACGTTAAATTTAATAAAGAGCGTAGATACAAATTAATTTGCTAAATTTAGAGTTAATAAAATTGAAGGAAGTGAATGGTAAGAGTTAAATAGGCGCTAAGAAAAAAAAACAAATATGACGTTTGGTTCTATTTGATATATAGAATGAAAATACACACTTGTTTTTTTTTGTACTTGGTGCCTATTTTACTTCATCATTCAGGTTTTTCGCTTCAAGAATTAATTAGGTGAAGGTGTTATTAGAGGAGGGAAACGTTCTCGATACAAAATAATGCTGCCAGGGATGTTGGTGCAGATAGACTTTACAGTAACTAGACTAGAATAAATTATGGACATTGAAGACGGATACGAGTTCCCCTCGAAGGGAGAGCGACCTCCCAGGACTAACTGGCCGCTAAGGCCAGCCTCTACTGCTTACCAAATATACTCTTTATTCCAATTATAATCTTCCTCGTGTCCTTAAGTATACCAAATATTGCTTTTGACTTACGAATCCTCTAAAATTCTCAATTTTCGCCTTCAACCGAATGCAAATGAGTACCATCTACTAAAATATTTTAAAATTTGTAAAATTGGCCTACAAAAGATAATTTTCAGACTCATTATTATTTACAGTAATTTTTATCTTTCATTAATCATTTTATCCGTTCTCAGACTAGAGTATTCGACTAGATACGATATACAGGTTACGTCCTACGTAGCGGAGACAATACATTTTGTCAACATCTACATTTATTTTAATATATTTAATTTATATTTTACCCTTATGTTCTTAATTTTTACAATATATTAGTTTATTCGTTGTGTGTGAACCGTTGCTCAAGTTCGTTGTAGAACCCTTTGAGAAGAAATAAACTGTCTTTGTTTAGAGAAAAGACAAACCAAAATTAGAAAGAGACTAGATTATAAATGACTAGATATCATACTCCACATATCGGTCAAGTGGCACTAGTGCATGAGATGTCAGTTAATTTCATATTATAAGATGTGGGCATATTCGTAAGGTACCAAAATGGTATCGTCCAAAGATGTTCTTACCTTTGAGTAAAGATTTTAGTTCATAATGGATCTTATTTTGTTTAAGTATATTAAGTAAGTATATGTATTGTTCATGAATACTGTTTGGTTTTGTTAATGTACATTCAAATGTGAAAAATGTCCATTGATTACCCCTCCTGAGGTGAATGTGTAGTGGAAGAGGTGATTCATGTCACACTAGTACCAATTGCACCGACTTTGTCAGAAACCTAACCTAACCTAACACACTAAGGTTTAGTGCAAAATACAAAGATATGAAGCAAAAACGTGAGAGGTGATAGGTAAAGGGGTTCTTAATATTCTTACGTGTACGTTATATACGTTTCATTCATACGCATATTAAATAAATGGAGGGATGTAGAAATGTTTTGCAACCGAACGTTTATAATTATCGTGTATTTCTAAGTCTAGTTTACCTATCATTCCGCAAAATTTATTTTTCTTATTTATGGCCTATTCAAAATAGATACTAAATCTAGTTCCCTCAACGGGAGTTGGACGTTTCGCGATTTACTTTATTACTAAATCTAAAATATACAACCCACGCAAATAAAAGAGCAATTAAAGAGCAAAGTTAGTGTTAGGTCGAATTAGTACGAAGTATATACAGTTGCCCTAAGGGGCCGAAAGAGATCAGGTCTCGGGATGGCCGCACAAGAAACACGAGAGGAGGAGGCGAGAAAGGTGGAAGGGCTTAGGCCGCGTCTTCCGAGGGGGGCTCGTCGTGCTCGCCCTCCCGGAAACAGGCGGACTCCAGGTGCTTGTTCAGGTAGCTCTTGAGGGCGAAGGACTTGTGGCAGCGCCCGCACTCGAAGTTCTTGTCCGCCGAGTGGGTCTGCATGTGAGCGCGCAAGTTGGATCGGTCCGCGAAGGCCTTGCCGCAGTGCGCGCAGCCGTAAGGCTTCTCGCCCGTGTGAGAACGCAGGTGGCCCTGCAGCAGCCACGGCCGGGAGAACTGCTTGCCACACACGCCGCACGCGTGTGACAGCTTGTGCGTCAGCACGTGCATAGCCAGCGCCGGCATGGAAACGTACGCCTTGCCGCACGTCATGCACTTCTTGGCGGCCATTGAGTCCAGACTGCGGTGCGTCTGCTTGTGTCGAGACAGGTTGCTGGACGTGGCGTACTGCTTGCCGCACTCGCTACAGGTGTATTTGGTCTTGCTGTCAGGTACGATGACACCTTTCTCGACTGGTGAACCGGTTACTGATGAAACGTTTTTTCTTTTCGATCTTCCGTCGCTCACAAAGAAAGCTTCATAGGTGTAAGCAACGGTTTTTCCTGTTCGGACTTCGCGGGTTTGGGATTTATCATCCTCGAAAATTTCCGGTTCTGGAGTAGCTTGCAATCGGTCGTCGATGATGACTTCGTGAATTACAGTAGGAGGAGGAGGAGGGATAGGCAGAAAAGCGGTACTCTGGCTGAGGTCCAAGATAGCGTGCGCGGCGTGCAAGTCCTCTTCCGCTGGGACCCGGAATTCCATCGAGCGTATAGGCCTGTCGTCCAGTGAGTAGGGGCGGTAGATATCCTTCTTCTTAGGCGGCAGCGAGAGAGCGGCACCCGTGCTAGTGAAGCACATGGCCAGGGACTTACGTGTTGGAGGCGGGGGTGGCGGCGGGCTGTAGGCGCGGGCGCAGTCTGCCGGCTGCAGGGTGGCGTAGGACGGCTGGGCGGACACCGCGCCAGGACTCTCGGCACTCTCCGCGCGGGGCAGGTATGCGGTGAAGTGCATGGAGGAGATCTCGCCGCCGTACCCTGAAACATCATCACCATTAGAACACACTCGCGGCACGACTCGGCTTAAATGGCGTAACGACATTCTATCATAATATCAACTAGCTATAATGGAAGGAGACATAAAAAAACACGCTGAAGTGTAGAAAATATAAGTTGAAACGACATGAGGGGAAACTCCGACCCAACACAATCTGCAGCCTTAAATCGGCTGGGGTTGTCGGTAGGGGAGTAGAGGGGACGGGGTGGCGGCTTCCCTCGTGGACTCGCCTCGAGTGAGAGTGAAGTGGAATGAGGAGCTAGGGAAATTCATTTTCTTGCTTCTATGACCTTCTTTCTATCTACACTTTTTCTCTGGATTTTCGTAAACAAGTTACACTTACGGGGCTATCTATGAGTTTATAAGCTGTTCTATGAGAGTTTGTAATGAGCCTGAAGAACTGAATTGTAATATAAACGCGATTTTTTTAAATTGGTTGTTCAGAGATTTTTAACTATAAAAAAATAAAAATATTAGTGATAAATTTATTTGTCCGGCAAGGGCATTTTCAAACTCATTTTCTGTATACTTAACGACCTACGGAGAAGAGTGGCAGAACTATGGCTGCAATACCGAAGGTTCCAGGTTCGATTCCCTAGCTAAAAAGTTGTAAACAGTAATAGGGTTCAAATAACCTGCTGTATACAAATGTAAAAAGAAACGGGAAACTTCCAGACCGTCATCTCAAGAACCATCAATAAATGCTAAATTTTGTTGCAAACTATTTCGAACTACATACTTGTAAATTATAATGACACGTGACATTTAGGCAAAGATAATGGACCCCCACACTGACATCTTGCTCTTCTACTATTAATACCATACTTCTCTTGATTCTTCTTCAATCGTAGATCGTGTCATGCACGAACTTCGATTTCTCCGACTTCTCACGTGACCGTCATTTAATATTTGATGGTGCCACATTTTCCTCGACCTTACTCTTTTTCTAGATCCATTCACGTCGTTTACATATACTTTCTTCACCATTATGTCTTTACTCATTCCATTCATGTGTCCAAATCATCTTAACGAGCCTTTCATTATTTTTCCATAACACTTTCATTCGCATGAAAAACTGTGTGAATGAAAGTTTTCAATGACTAGTTTCGTAAATGTCAAACTTGACACTAAAGCATCCTGAGGACGATTGAGCGTATTTACTCGCATAACAATTATCGTTAGCGGCCAGACAGGCCACTAATTACGGGAATCGGTATGTATAATTATAAACTTGATACAAGATGACTATGGCCACCGGACGGAGACGTATCATGCAAATGGAATTACGAATCACAGAGGCCAGGCCTCAAAGCGGCCACGGGGGAATAACAACTGTCGGCCTTAGTTTGCAACACAAATGGCCAGTTGAAAGCCGAACTCCGCTGCGATATTGTTAATCATAATGTAATTAAATACGTCACTAGTTTACCTCATATTTTTACAAGGCTAAAAAACTCATGTTTTAGTAAGGTAGAATACGAGAATATAAAAACGGCATTTTAAAATCGTTAATAAACTCAATAAGGTTAACAGAGTGAAATATTGTAATGATATTTTTAAAAGAATTAAAACACTCTAGTTTTAGTGAGGTAGAATAAATATAAAAATGCCATTTAAAAATTGTTTAAAAAACCCAAGATGTTATAACAGAGTGAAATATTATAATGATTTTTTTCAAAGAATTAAAACATATAAAACCATCTAAAACGCCCGTGTTTGAATGGGGTAGAATAAATATAAAGACGTTATTTTAAAATTGTTTATAAACTCAAGATGTTAACACAGTGAAATATTATAATGACATTTTTTTAAAGTTAAAAAGTATAAAACCCTCTAAAACACCCATGTTTTAATGGGGTAGAATAAATATAAAACTGGCATTTTAAAATTTTTTATAAACACAATGAAATATTATGGTCGAAAAAAACTCTTTGGCGTTTATTATCTAAATTATCCGTTAACCGGGGAATATTTTTACAAAGTATGAAGTCAAACACGATAAAAACATGCGTTGAGTCCATGCAATTCGGTGCCTAGAAATATTTTATATATGATACCCAAAAATATGATCTACAGATTTACCTCATTAGGGTAATAATATAAATGTCTGCGGAATATTCCATCATAGCCGCTGCCGTTGCTTTCTTGGAATGACGTAATTTATCACCATACCCGGTTAACGGGTAAAGAAAAACAAATGGTGTTTTAATCAATTAAAAAATCGATGTTTTTATTATATACGTGCAAGAATTTAAAATGATTTTACGTCAACAGAAGTAATAATAAATAAAATTTCTTCTTTCAATAAGAACTTTTATTCCGCATTTAATTAATTAAATATTTTCAAAAATTTAAATGGAATATTTGAAGAAGTGACTGGTGTCATTTTGACCTTATAGGTATATATCCCCATCATGACGTTTGGAATGGAGGTCAGAGCCGATACCAATAGAACTAAGAACCTTCTTAGAGTAGCAGACATGCGAACCCTGCGCTCCATCGAATCAGAAATGAAACGATAAGGTGTGTCTGTGGTGTTAAGGACATAGTGAATACAAGAATCGCAAAAATTGTCAAAGATGAAAACCCAAGCAGCAAGAGATTACAAGGAAGGCCGCCAAAGAAACGGAGAGATGGCTGGACATCATCATCCCAGATCCCAGGACAGCCCACTGCCACAAAAAGGCCGTACGACCTAATCTAGAGGTCGAAGAAGAGGTCGAAGAAGAAGAAGTATATATCGTCAATATTGGAGATTTAGATTATTGATCTTAATTCCATTTTTATATATATTTTCAATTGTCATTTAATTTATATACATTTATTTACTTAAATAGTCAATTGTTTAAGCCGAAGCTATTCACTGTTAAATTTACAACACTTTTATTTTTTTATTATACTCCTTGAGAACGTCGCGACAGCTTTTTAGCCAACCGATGTCGGCAATATCAAGTGTTACAAACAACAAGTTGTTTGTAACACCTTTTGATATTACAAACAACTTGTTGTTGGTCGGTTTACGAAACAGCTGTCGCGACGTTCTCAGGAAGCGCATAATAAAAATTTGTGATATTATAACAGTGTTGTAATTTTAACAGTTAATAATTTATTTACTCATTCATTTATATTAATAAAAAATACTCATTCATTTATATAAATCATACCCGCAACTGTTAACGTTTCTTATGCAGGTCTAGGAATCATAGCTTGGCATCTAATCCAGATGAGGTAGAATCTCATTAAAAATTTCTAAGAGAAAATATTAATTTATTTCAAAATTAATTAAAAAATAATAAAATTAAAATGATTTAAAATTAATGCACTTCTGATTCTCATTGATTGTACTTCTTATAAATCGTTAATGTATAATAAAATCAACGATATTCACAACACCAAACGCGTCTCAAAATTAAATTAACCTTTTCAATATTAAACTTGTGTATTTCAAAAAGTTTTTAATAAACAATTACAAAAACATTTTAATTTTGATACAACTTCAAATTAAAAACGAATAAGAGTAACATTAATAAAAACACAGATGCTTGAGCAGAAAGTAATAACTCGGTTATTATTTTTCTTGTTCCGTTAGCTGGAATGTTTATATATACAAATATATTCTTTGTTGGCTCCGAGACCATCTGTTGCGTAGCCCACTTGAGCGGTGCCTGGATACGGCGCCGCCTGCGTCTCTTCCGGCGCGGGGCATCCCGGCGTCGAAGCTTATTTCAACTATGACGCTCGTTATTCCTCCACCTGCACTATAAAACAACCCGGAAAAGTTGTTAAAAATTTATGCCCCTACATTTCAGTTATTTATTGTTTAGGAAAAATTGGGCAGTTGCGAAATGATATCATAAACCGGATAGGAATTCATAATTTTAATAGGTTTATTACGAGGTATAAGACAATATTATTTTTATATGTGATTTTACTATTTTCGTTTAATGTTATTTGTTATGGTCTCATTTGTTTTCACGCTGTAGAGACACAATATATTAAAGGAATCATTACTTTTTTCCGCTTTTCAATAAAAATGATATAAATCACAGTTTTTAATCCATGTAAAAAATGGGAAAAATCTTCCATATTTTATGTTGGTGACAAATGTCCGTTATTATACTATACTTATTATTTATATATGTATACTTGAAATGTATATAGACTAAATTGTTTCCTATATTGACAGGTGTTTTGTGGATGATGCTGTCTTCCTCTTCAATGTACGGTGATTTATGATCAATTTAATTAATAATATCTAGAGCGGTGGCTTATCTGGAAATGCTACACAAAAAAACAGCACCATAGAGAGCGTGGTTCAACAGAATTGTGTGACGATTGGAAGTAAGTAATTAATATATCTATTTATAATAATCTAATTTACGCGTCTTGTATTCTTTTTAAGATTTACTCCTGCATAGGAGAAACTTATTGATTATCAACGATTTCAAATAGCTCCTTCATAATTTAAGAACCGACCATTCAAATACACGACGCTATTAAATATTTTCTTCGAGTTTTCATTAAGTAATTTTGTAACATTGGGGCTTTCAGTTTGGAACAGAATTCAATTTTCTAAAATTTTCAGCGTATTGATTGAGTTTTTACCGTAAATAAAATTATATACACAAATGGTATACCAATTTGTTGTACGGTCCTTTCATTATAAAATTCGAGCACGTAATTGTTAAATAAACGATAAAAGCAGAATAAATGCAGCATAATAAATAAGTATGTGTAGTAAACGTTTAAACTTAAAGATATCCGTCAAACGTAAAAGTAAGGTAATTTGAAAATGTAGGGAAAACGAAATAAAATTCGGAAACAATGAAAATGGAACATAGAATACAGACAGACTGAGAAAAACTTTGGACTAGCAAATCAATCAAATAAATGTCGGCAATATGAGCAGCCGGGAATATTACGAGTATTATAATTATTATTGTTTTGTTAAATCGCTCTTAACATCATGACAGCATGAGCCAAATCGATGTAAAGAGTATTAATTTATATCTATCATAGTGATTCTCGTGACATGTGATAGGTAGCTTATCTATTACCATTTTATTGTCACGTGAATTCTACACCAGAACAAATACATTGCGACAATTACATTGCCCTTGCCAGGAATCGAACCCGGAACCTTCGGGGTGGCAGTCAATGCACTACTCGGCTACGAAGGTCGTCCTAATATTAGGTCTTTACATATGAAATTGGCGTTTTGCCGTACTGTCAACTTTGATCTCAAATATCTTCTCTTTGGTTAGGAATTCCAAATTCAAATTTATACAGCTATTTACTCAAGTATTTGTGTTTCGAAAATTATAATTTAATAGTTTTTTCCTCAATTGTTTTTTTTCTTTGTGTCACTCAGTTTACAAAATGGAAAACTTGAAATATCGCGTTATTTACGAGTACGAATTCCACCGTGGCACCAGTGCTGCAGAAACGGCTCGAAGGATTAATGATGTGTATGGCGACGGTGCCGCAAAAGAAAACACAGTGCGTTTTTGGTTCCAACGTTTTCGTTCTGGAAATTTCGACCTGCAGAACAAGCCCCGTGGACGGCCGGAGACCAAAGTTGATAATGAAGAATTGAAGGCTATTGTGGAAGCGGATCCATCGCAAACCACGTCCGAGTTAGCTGCAGGCTGCGGTGTTAGTGATAAAATTGTTTTAATCCACTTGAAGCAAATTGGGAAGGTGAAAAAGCTTGAAAGGTGGGTACCTCACGAATTGAGTGAAGCAAATCAACAAACGCGCGTTGACCGCTGCGTTGCATTACTCAACCGGCACAATAATGAAGGGATTTTGAATCGAATCATTACCTGTGATGAAAAGTGGATCCTGTATGATAATCGGAAGCGCTCATCGCAATGGCTAAACCCTGCCGAACCAGCCAAACCATGCCCCAAGCGAAAATTGACTCCAAAAAAGTTACTTGTGAGCGTTTGGTGGACTAGTGCTGGTGTCGTTTACTACAGCTTTCTTTAATCTGGCCAGACGATTACGGCAGATGTCTTTTGTCAGCAACTTCAAACCATGATGGAAAAGCTAGCTACTAAACAACCGAGGCTGGTTAATCGCTCTAGGCCACTGCTGCTTCACGATAACGCTAGACTACACACTGCACAACAGACGGCTACCAAATTAGAAGAGCTTCAATTGGAATGTCTAAGACATCCACCTTACTCTCCAGACCTTGCCCCAACAGATTACTATTTTTTTCGAAATTTGGATAACTTCTTGCAAGGGAAAAAATTCAACTCCGATGGGGCAGTCCAAACCGACTCCAAAGATTTTATTGATTCCCGTCCGAATGGTTTTTTTAGTAAAGGGATCGATGAACTACCTATCAGATTACAAAAGTGCATAGATAGCAATGGTACGTACTTTGATTAAATAAATATATTATAGTACAACTTTATGTTCCTCCCATACAAAACGCCAATTTCATATGTAAGGACCTAATATCAAAGTGTGCGAACATGAAAAATATATTAAAGAGTGATCGTTGGTCGTTTAACTTGAAATTATATATTATTGATCCATGAGGTAAAACTCTATTTTTTACAGACTCAACATAAAGGGATTGTTGTGGAATTATTCTGTGATAAAAATTATATCATTTCAAAATAATTATCAAATGTTGTAATAATAAGAGAGCAGTCTTAACCATAGAATCCGAATTTCACAATGACACCGAAAGTAGTAATAATCAGGACGAGGTTACTTGGCTGGGTACCTACCGAGGTAGGTACTTGGTACAAAATAAATTCTTTCGCTTTACAAGTTCGCAAGGCTTATTTGCGTTAGCGCTCGAAATTTATCGGCGGAAACAAAAAAAATCCGACCGGCCCGTCCTCGGGCCGCTTCCCTTAAAATTGAACGTTCTTTTAAACGACTGTCGTCTCCCAAGATTGATGGCAACTCGGAACGAGGAAATTACCGTCTAAATTCTAATCACGTATTCGGACAAACAACTCAACAGAAACCTGCAATCAATATAATTTTATTCCGTTAAGAACTTTTCTTTACGAAGATTTATTTTTCGGTAGTATCTGAATTATGTAAACTTTATTTTATGCGTATAAATAATGGATATACAATATACTCGTATATATAAAAACACTTTCATAATAATAATATTATGCTAACTTTTATAACATCGCTTATGTAATGTAATCACTTCAAGGGCAAATTAAGTCGTGTATTAAGTTTGAAAATCTAAATTTAAAGTCTGAATCCAATATTTGCGATCGGTTAGAAAATAACATTAATAAAAAACAAATGCATGTTTGGTATAAAATATGAAAAATATGTGTATTCAGCTTAGTTTTGAAAGGTGTGAGATCATTGTATTTAACTACGCTATGGTTATTACAATTGATGCCAACTAGTTTCGCTTGGACCCACTTAAATGAAGCTTGGATACAAGCGAAACTAGTTGGCATCAATTATAATAACCATATCGTAGTTAAATACAAAGTGTTTTATTATTAATAATTAATGCGAATGAAAACGTCTGTTTTCTAGAAGTTTTATTATAATTAATGTGAATGACATGTTTCGCCTGTCTAAGGCATTATCCAAAATCGCTGTTGAAGAAACCATAAACAAAGTGTTTCTTTATTGTTTATTTATATCATACGTTTAAATGTCTAACCATAAAATGAGTGCTTCATATGAAAATATAAAAAATGATTTTGGTGCAAACCCCAAAAAAATGCATTGAATTTAATAAAGATATTAATAAATTGACAAATGGAGTCAGCTTATTGGTAGCCTTCGTGACAGAGTGGCAGCAGCTATGATTACCTCAACGAAGGTCCCGGGTTCGATTCTCGGAGATGGAAATGTGAAAAAAATCACGCTCTTTTTATCATTGGTCTGGTAGATTAAACGTGACAGTAAAAAGGACAATAGACTTGCTACTTATCACATGTCATGAGAATATATAGGTTAAAAAAATATATCTAGTAATAAAATCTTTTAAAAAAAAAATCGAAAAGCAACGAGAAATTATCACATTCAAAAGGCCCAAGAATCAAAATAAATTGAATATTATAAAAAAATGTCCAAAAAATGGACATCAATAAATTTGGAAGACCTTCTAAAATATGGAAGGGCAGCTACTAATCCATCTCACAGGATAAAAAATTAGAAGAAGAAGAAGCACAATAAAATAAAATGTCAAACATATATCGCACAGCAAAATATAGATAAGATTTTACTTGAAAGCAATATTATAATTAAATTAATTGAAATATTTTGGTTCTTCGAGTTGTAGCGTATAAATAATGGCAAATACGAGGGTTTAAATAAATGGTTTTAATAGAAATTCTTCGATTTAATTAACTTGACACCAAAAATACAAAAATACAATTCTCTGATTGTTTGAACCCATTCGTACTTTGCTCGACAAAACAGTTTAAGCGTACATACAGTTTGAGAGCACAATACAAAATGTCCCTTGTATTGTTTAATTGAATTCTGGAGTTGGGTTGACAAATTCCAAACAAAAACAACATCGCCTAACCCGAATTATACCCGTACTTGCGATACCAATTTCCATGACCGATTTTAATTCCAGATTGAATTATCAAATATCCCGTTTCAAATGGAAATATCCCTTTTTATTTGCGGATTCCATTTGATAGCTCTTGGTAAACAGAATAATTTATTTTTAAATGAAACCAATAAACTATTGGAAGATTTATTCTGAGTAATAGTATAAAATCTGACATCAAGATACAAACGGCATATGTGTTAGTTTAAAAAAATGAGAAGTGCTTATGATTTATATATTTTTTATATAAAAAAAAATAAAAAACCATCACCCCGTCTCCCCGAAGTAGAAAAATGGACCGCCCCACTGTTCATTCTTTACATAATTCAGTCATTTCCTCAACTTTCATACACCGTGTCATCCACGCACGTCGATTTCTCTGACTGTTCTCATGGCCGGCATTTAACCTTTGATCGATAGGATCATTCTACGTTTTCATATTCTTTATTTATCATTCTTTCTTCATTCATACTTTCCGTGTGTCCAAACCATCTTAATGATAAACAAACAAACAAACAATCACACCGTTTCTCCGCAGGGGAAGGCAGAGAAAATGGCTGCCACACTACTCTATCCTACACAACTCTCTATCTTCCTCCACATTCATACGACGAGTCATACACGCACGTCGATTCTTCCGACTTCTAACATGACCAACATTTAAAATTGGATTAATTTGGTCATGCCGTGTTTTCCTCGATCTACCTCGACTCTATACTCCATTTATATCATTAAAGTATACTATCTTAACCATTCTTTCTCCATCCATGCACTCCATATGTCCGAACCAACGCAGCGTTCCTTTCATAATTTTGTTCATAATACCTTCTTCCGCTCTACATTCCTTTCTTATATCAGCATTTGAGATTCTGTTGTATATCGTTCTATCATACATATGTCTCAGGGACCTCATCTCTACCACATTTATTCTGCTCTCATCCTTCTTCTGCCAGTTTTATGCTTCGCTTCCATATATTGGGGTTGGGACCAGAACTCCATTGCGAACGGCCGTTTTCTTTCAAAATATTTTATAATGCCTAGTAAGGCGAAAAATGTAATTCCCATAAAATATAATATAACTTATAGAAAACGAAGGTTTTTACATGTACTTATTTATTAAGAAATATACTTTTTTAACATAAATAAATAATTTATTGTTTCTTGAACAATGAAGTAAAAATCCATTGTGCTAGAAGCTTTATTTTATTAGACAGTTTATGGGAATGAGATGTTTCGCATTTCTAAGACATGTTCAAATGATATACATTTGATAATGCCTTTGAAAGACGAAACATATCATTTCCATAATCTAGAATAACACTCCTAGAAAACAAACGTTTTCATTCGTATTAATTATTAAATAACTAAACTAAAATTATGTAATAATTACACCGTATTGTAAAAAAATCTTTCTATTATTTCTGTTAAAATGCATAATTACATAGGAAACGTTTGTGTAAATTTTGTATTGAATGTGCGTTCCTTAGTGGGTTTACTGTTCGATAAATCAAGCCCACTTAACGTTGAATCACGAGGCAAGTATTCTAGACTGTTCTTGTTCGAGTGTTAAGTCTTACAAGTCGAGCGAAGTGTTAAATCCGTAACCCGATATGTGTGGTTAATCAACAGGTAATATGCTCCGAGGCACCGCGCGGTCCGTCTTTACTTCCTGTACCTCGGCAACACCCCCCACCCCCTGCCTCTGTGCCCGGGCACACAAGGCCTTCGTGTACTACACAATTCATATCGTTAATTCGATTCGCAAAACAGCCCTACACTTGGATACCGCTCAAGAGCGCATTGTCCTAGCTTAATTGTAAAACAGGCACTCGATCATTTAGATATCATAGAATCTTAACTAGTAATCGTAATAATCATTTGACGTGTAAGCGAAATTAGTTGTTCGAGATATATTATATCAGATAAGTTGTCATCGTAAACAAAAGCCTATCCAAAAAGCTAACTTGGAAGTGCACATTAGAATGCAGTGCGAATGAAATTATCTTTAACAAAATAATGAAAGGATTATTAAGATGCTGGGCACATTGAAAGAATAAATTAAGAAAAAATGTTAAAGAATGTATATGTAAACGACATAAACGGAACTATACATAGAGGTTGACTGAGGAAAACGTGGCACGATCAAATAAATTAAATATTAAATGTCGAACACGCAAGGATTAGGAGAAATCGTCATACGTACGTTACAAAATGTTCGAATGTTGAGAAAAAAAGATAAGTAAGTCCGGAAAGAAAAGTATGGCAGTCCCTATCCCTTCGGGGATGGGACAGCATGATAGTTAGTTAGTTTAGCAAGCATAATTAGTAATTTTGAACTCGGATATTAATTTGAAACTAATTATATTTAAAAAAATCTATCTGAATATTTAAATATATATCCAAGTTAAAACTCTGAAAGAGAAGTATCGCAAACTAAGTTTGCACATACTTTCCTGATCTGAGAAAAATATCCATTTTCATTCTAGTTTACGTCGCAGAAGTAGAAACAAATCACTTAATATTAAGTTGAATAACATATTTGTAAACATAAATTTTCCATTCCTATTACGCAGTGAATTGTCAAAGGACCGTAATATATTGCCCCCAGATAGCCGACAGAATAACGGGCGGAAAGTTCTAGCGCGGAATATGTCGATAGCTATTGGAATGCTTTAAGGTCGGCATCAAAACGAAGTTTTAGGCCTACCTACATCGACTAGGCGTATTTATATAGAACCTACCCAGAAGTGATCAAATGCGAAAACTTTATCAGAGTTAGAAGGCGTAAACTTTGCTTTATACGAAATAAATATATTGTGTGCTTCTGTAATATATTGGAAAACTCCCCTTTAGCGCCATATTTACATGCCGGAGTGAGCCATTTAATGACGCAATATTTAATGTTCGTTCCGTTTCAAAGCGTTTTATTTCTGACGATTTGTTTATTCTTTAAAAATACATTTTGAGTCGCTAATGAAAGGCGATGAAATCTCTTTAAGTAAATAGAGTCTTACCGAACTAACGGAGAAGTAAATGTTCGCAATGATTAGTGCTGCTCGCGTGTGGAGGGAGCCGGCGGCGGGCGCGAGCATCAACAAGCTGAGATAAAGGGAAGCGGTACAATTAAACGCGGTCGCATTTAATTCGAATAAACGTTGAAGCGAAACACTCCCGTAAATTCGGAGTTGCTTCTCGTTTTTCGGATGGCAAAAAGAAAAGGCAATGTTTATTCCGTGCGGAAAATCTGTTATCCGGGTCGGCCCTCTCCGTCCCTTTCTCTCTGGCGCCTGGTCCGGGAGCGGGAGGGGGGCGACAGGGTGGGAACCGACATAGAACGAGATATAATCAGCATTGTTGTTTATTTTGCTCACTGCTAATTAAACGGCGGGGGATTTTCATTATAAGCCGCACGTCTCAGGCGCCTCTCAGGTGCGCCCGGGGCGCTGTGGGCGCGCGCCGCCGCCGCGCCGCGCCGCACACTGCGTTTAAGGGATTTTCTTTAATTGACAACCCACTTTATCCGGAGTTTGTCGCACGAAACTTGCGTCTCCACGTGTTCAACAATTCTCGACGTTGAAAACACGCGCTTACACGTTATCAGATAAAATTCAAATGTAACATAAACTTTGTGAAAATACACACGTAAAAGGGAATTTAAAGCCGTATTTAGGCAAGAGATTGATGATAATTATGTGCTGTATAAATTTAAAATTAAATTAACTATTAAATTATGTACATATCTTGAAAAATGTTAGAAATAAATTAATACGCATGCCTACGTCCAACAAGTTAAATAGTCTGAACGCGTTTTTACAATTTACGACAATCGTGAATTATTATTTCACATTACACGCAATTAAATAATTAAGAGAATCATTAAGCTAAGCCCTAAACATTTAAAATCACGATGCGAGTATTTATATAGAGGCGGATGTCAGGTCTGCCGCGCTGGGAAGTATTTGGCGGCGGACGTCGCCGTCGCGGCATAGGGAGTCGAGAAAAATAGCGTTTCTAGAAGTGGATGGGCAACTATGGCGTAAACGAAGTTTCGTTATGAGTTGAGTAAAGTTAACCTCTGTATCGGGGCAGGAAGGCAGTTTGCACAGGCTGTTAACTTAATCGCCACTCCGAGTGCAGACAATAGCGGCGCGGGGAAATTTACAACTAGCAGCATTACGCTCTCGCGCCCTCCTGCGCGGGCGAGCGCATACAAAGGAAGACAGAATGTATCCTAAATAGTGCCCGCACGGGGAGGGTTCGGGTGATTCGGGTAATTCTTTACTGAGGCGCGGTGTAAATCCCAGATTGGATCGTGAGGTAAATTATGGCCGGCGGTACGAGTACTCGGTATAATTAAACTACACGCTTACTATCCACCCCACTATTTTACAATTGGAATTGAAAACAATGCAACATGACTCGGTACGTTATCTATACGTGTGATTTATTCTTCTTCTTCTTGTTCTCTGCGCTACATCCTGGTGTGGGATTCGCCTTTCTCCAGAACAGTTCTATATTGGCTCCTGACCTTAGCCACCCCTCTCCATTTTCCAGGTTATGTCAGTTTCCTCCAATCGTTAGTAATTATAATTTTTATTGTTTCTTGAACAATGATGTAAAACTCTATATTAAATAATTAATACAGAGTTTTGTGTTATTCTCTACATTAAATAACTAATGTCATTCCCATAAAATATAATAAAACTTCTAAAAAACTGACGTTTTCATTCGTATTAATTAGTTGATAATTATGTTTTTGCTTAGGTCGTTATTTATTGGTGAATCCAAGTTTTGAAGCGAATGTGTATCATTCATCATTTACTTACACAAAGATCAAAAATATTACAGATGCTTCAATACGAGTCGTCTGAAACCTCACAAAAACACAATAAGAATTATGGGGCAAACAGACTATCACGAAATATGTCGACCACCGAGGCGACCCGATTAAGTAATGAGATTGGTCTACCCACAGCATGACCATTGGCAGTGTTAGTGTTGTGATTTTTCATTTTAGTTTAGCTCCTAGCGGTCGCCCTGCACTTATCATCTCCAAGTCAGTAGTCTTCTTCTCCATTTTTCATCTGAGCTTCTGGCTACGTGACCTGCTCATTGCCATTTTAGAGTCGCCAACCGTAGATGATGTCTGTGACCATTGTTTTTTTCTCTTACCGTATCGTTTCTGACTCTGTCTTTTAGGTTTATTCCTAACATGGCTCTTTCCATGGCGTCGATCATTAGATTGTCTTAAAAACATTTGAGTTACTTAAGACAAATTGTCAGATTATAACTTCAAAAAGTGTTAGTTCAATGTTAATTATTGCGAAAAACTGAAGCGGAAACCTTACATTTTCTCTCTTGCATTACAATATATGGTATGTCGATATTGTAATTTTGATTGGTCCGCCCGTGCACTAACGAACAGCGCCGCTAGTTATGTGGTGTCAATCATTCAGCGATGATAGCAAACTGCCGCACGCATATTTCAATCAGGGCAACTTGTTTGTCACAGTGATGGGTGGTTGCACTAATGAACCGGACTGCACGGCGGACCGCTCCGCTTGAGCCGCCCTGGCGTGAGAGGGAGGGGCGAGTGTACGTTACGGCCGGCCCTCCGAATTTATCGCTGGAAGCTGCATAGATCAAACTTCCGCTCGGAGCGTTCAATGGAAAGTGAATATTAAACCGATCTATCAACAATTATATTCAATAATTTCGAACGCGGAGATAACTAAATTTAACAACGTTACAATAGACATATTCTGACTATTTCCGTAAGTGATATAAAAATTGTTTTGGTCGAAACACGAGGATACTTCAACATTATTACTGTTAAAATTTATAACACTTATTATATCACAATTTATTTTTATTTACTGAGAGTGTCGCGACAACTGTTTCGCCAACTGATGTTGGCATCATGTAACACCTGAAAATGCCAAAATCCGTTGGCGAAACAACTGTCGCGACACTCTCAGTGAATTAAAATAAATTGTGATATTATAACGGTGTTATAAATTTTAACAATAAAAATATATCATTATTACTTCGTTAGTTTTGCTAATTTTATTTTAGAATAACCGTTTTTATCAAATTTTCAATACCGATGATGTACTAACACTTTCAATAATATTCAGTTTGCCAAAAGTTTCTCAAAAACATAAAAATATATTTTGGTAACAAGACTCGAATCCGAAACTCTCCCTATCGGGACATTGATTTATTTACCGATTAAGCTACACTTTACCTCCTGAGTGGTCAGCGTATTTCGCAAAAAATCCCGTGTCACAAAATTTACTTTTAATAATTTCAAAAATGTTTACCCACAGTATGCAATAACTGAGTATTACGAATTTATTTGTTTAATTGCTTCTGATGCCAAAATTATTTTAATTCTTAAATATTTGCATTTGACATTAAAAATAAAAAATAATAAAAGATTTAAGCAGTTCATTCTCTACCTATTTCATCGGAGATATGGCATGTTTGTTAGATAATTATTTCGTTTTCAAATGTTATGTTTTCGTATGTCACAGTGTATTTATTGTTTTTAATAACAATAAAATCGGTTTTTATATATGTGTAGATTATCACGGAATTATTATATATTATAAATAAATTCCATTTCTTCTACTTAAACTATAGTACGTTAATATCTGGTTATATGGGATGGGAGCTTCGAAGATTATATTTTTTGCGTATTTGTTTACCTTGGTGGAGTTTGAAACGATTTCCGAAACGCCGGTTGATGAGGAAACCACGAGGCACGGCCACAAGATTTTAAGAAATATATTTCGATATTGAATTTGTTTGTTTTCGTAACATGTACCAAGAGCTTATAATTGAGTTACACTTAACTCACACATATAATGTTGGTCCCAAACGAGTGTCGGCAGATGGAATGCGTTTCGTGGAACTTTGTGCTGGTCAGATACGAAGTTGTCTCCTTTTGAGGTCAGCTTTGAGCAAGCCAATTTGAGGGTCGGTTAATTTGTAGGTTCCCTCAAATGTATACTATCTCTCTGTGATTACCGTCGCGTAACCAAAATGGTATCTCTGTAACCGAGAAAATTAGTGAATTTCGGTTAAAAAGGGTTTGAAATCTATGTTTTTTGCACCATTTGTAAAAATATTCATATTAATTTAATCGTTAGAAAATGTTAGAATTAATGAAATCTAAAAAGATTTATAAAAATATATCCGCTTGGAATAATAAGAAGATGCTTTGTAAGAAAACTTTAATTTATCGATGACGTATGTGTATTGTATTTTTAAGAAAATATTTTGCTTAGAATAATAATAAGAAAATTTGCAAGAAAACTTCAATTTTTAAATGAATATATACACGTATGTGTATTGTATTTTTAAGAAAATCGTATGATTTTACTGAAATCTCTTGATGGAAGTTCATTTAAAAAAAACAATAAAAAATAAAACGATGTTTTTTAATACTTCCAATTTTGCCTTCATTTCTACAGCGACCGGGTTCGCCAAGTTCGCTGGCATCGATAAACCAGTATGTTATTTATTAATTTTAATTGTATTTTGAACTAAAAAGAAGTGGTTAAGTAAATCAATAATAAATTAAAAGGATTTTAATATTGACGATGGTTTAAAATATTATTGTTGATAAAGTTTCAATAAATTACAGGTTTCAAGCTTCTGTTTCATTCATCTCTCTTTAAAAATGTATATTCAAAATATCAATAACAAACTAACTAAGAGCTTTAGAATCCTTATATGTTTTACTTACGCGCAATGAAATAACATGCGCATCTCTTTGAAATAAAATATAAAAACTGTTTCAAGTAAAAAAAATGTCGCCTTATTCTTTTCTTCAACCAATAATACATCAATGCTGAATAGAAGTCTCTTTTTAACTATAATGTACCAATTAAGAGGTATACTGAAAGTCTTAAATATAATCGCAACGCTTTAGTGCTACGCGCAGTTGCGAACATTCACTTTCCGAGCGAATGCTCTAAACCACTGAATATCTGATGTTACATCAATTATGTATAAAATACTATTGTTGCGTGGCAACTAAGATTAATATATTTAAATATTCAGATTATTTTGGTCATATAATCTCCATAAACACCGATTAAAATCACACATTTAAATACATAATAATGGCACTCATTAATATCGAAAGAAATTTGTTTTCATATTTTTTATCTCAAGACATTTCTATACGTAAGAATTGGCTTTAATTATATTATCATTACGGTGCATACCTTAAATGTTAAAGTTTTGGTTATTCGAAAAAAAAACTTTAATAGACCCAGTTATTGACATGTCATGTAACCACATGGGTTCGCAAAAATTTAACTATTTTTATCAAAAATATCTATACTTAATAATATACAATAAATATTTTGAAGATTAACATTTGGCATTTAAAAAAAAAATATTAAAAAGAAATAATACAGTATTTTTAACACTTTTGGTAATATTTTTATATACATATGCTATATATATCCTTAAGATAATAAAATGATTATACTGAAATCTCTTGATGGAAGTTCATTTTAAATAATAATGAAAAAAACGATGTTTTTAAACTATTTCCACTTTTCTCATTATTTCGACAGCGACCGGTTTTGCCAGGCTCGCTGGCATCGACAGGCTGGACAGACAGAAATCGAACAGTCTGTCGATGCCAGCGAGATAAAGACAAAAGTGGAAGTAGTGAAAACACCGTTTTATATTATTTTTATTGTTCTTTTTACCATATTGACACTTTAAGTTTTAGATAAAATAAAAGCATTTATAATGTGGAATTATGTTAAATTGTTTTTTATTCATTAAAACATATTATGATTATTATTACTTTAAAGTGGAAAATTAGCTTCGTATTTCTTAAAATAATCATTCTTGCGGAATATCATAATGTTAACACCTTAAAATTTTCACAAAAAGGAATGTTGTAATTTTCTTGGTAGCCGTTATGTATCTATGATTGGCATTCACTTTTTAAATTTTGGTTTAAAAATCTGAGCAGATGTTTTTTAAACGAGTTAGGGCCTGGCTGTTTGTTCGTGAGATAGCAAGGGATATCACGAGGCACCCGAGGTGGCGAGCGCCCTGCCGAATTAGTTCCACCGCAGAGCATTATGAGAATCAGTGGCGCGCAAGATAAACACAAATCGGGTAATTGTTCGAACGCACTGATTAAATTGGTGCTTTTGCAGCCAAAAGAAAATGCCGCATTCATTTGCATTTAATTTGAGGCCGTGATCACACTAAACCTGAAAATTAGTTAATTTGAATGCAATGTTTAGTGAAAAGCATTTACCAGTGAATACGTTAAAATTTGTGTTAGATGTTTTTAACATAAAAATTTTCATTTCCCACAAAAAAAAACTTCTTCTTCTTCAAGTGCCCTGCCGGGTCCCCCCAACGATGGCGATTACCTCGGCGAACCTGTCCCTGTCCTGCGCCACTTGGAACAGCTCCTCCACACTTCGGATGCCGGTCCACTCCCTCACATTTCGCAGCCAGGACATTTGTCTCCTACAGGGCCCTTATTAAACGTTATATTGATATTGATGACTGATACACAGTAACTGATACAGTGATACAGTTTATTGTTACACCTGACGATTGTAACATCGGTTACTAAAACAGCTGTCGCGTCGATTTTATAAAAAATAAACTAATTTTTATATATTAAAACAGTGTTTTTAATTTAACAGTGAATAAGTCATAAACTACAATAGATTAGCAAGTGCCAAGACGTCGTTAATTAGAAAAGTCATCGTTTATTCGAAAAAGATTTTTTATTCACGATAGCGTCCTCGTTTAAATAATAATACAAAGCTTGTGTTTTAAAATTCATTATAAAAATACACAAACGGTGCAGTTCCGTTTGTTTGAAGTAACATTATTAATTTGTTTGAGCTTTTGTAATTGAAGGTAAAAAGCCAAAGTGCACACGTCAAAGCGATTACGTCGTGTTCTGAAAACGTATTTGTAAACCGGTGCTTAAGTACCCCGTCGAGTATTTTAAGCTATAAAAATAAAACAGGGAACTTTCATCCCTCGTTGAAATTGCATAACCTCGAATGAGAATACACCCAGCGAGTCACATACAAGGCCAGATTCGTCTACGTGAAATATGAAAAACCTTTTATTTTATTTTTTGGCAAAGCTCACAGATTTTCTCGTTATAAATCTGATTACCGAATGATATTATTATGTAACTGAAAGAAAAATACATATAGTATAACAAGTTTTCGTAATGAGTGGTGTGATAATATTAGAAATAAATAAATACCGTATTTTGGGGACGACAAGACGCATCGGACCTTAAGACGCACCCTAAAACGTATCTAACAATTTTTAGAAAAAAAAATGTTTTGGGCGATAAGACGTAGGTATCTCAATTTTTGGTTGAATTTTCAGATATTAAAAGTGGCTTAAATTCCGAAAAATATGGTAATTAA
Organism: Lepidostoma basale; assembly: GCA_022606425.2. NCBI lineage: Eukaryota > Metazoa > Arthropoda > Insecta > Trichoptera > Lepidostomatidae > Lepidostoma > Lepidostoma basale. The sequence continues at coordinate 544,347 of JAHDVF020000882.1, forward strand.
TTATGGGTTATAATATTGGGCTTACTTTAACATTATTAACTGTGTAATTTCAAACGTTGTCCACAATTTAATAATTTAATTTATATGAAATTATCGCGACAGCTGTTTTGCCAACAGGTTGACATCATCAGGTGTTACAGCCAACAGTTGATTGTAACACTCATATCATATGACTAAGTGGCTGTCGCGATAATTTCATAGAAATTAAATAAAACGATATTTTTTTAACTATTTTTTAACTAACTAACTAAGTAACCATCACGCCGTCTCCCCGAAGGGTTACGCAGAAAGAATGGACTGCCACACTTTTCTTTCCTGGCATATTTCTCTCGCTTCCTCAACATTAATACATCGTGTCATGCACGATTTCTCTGACTCTCACATGGCTGACATTCAATATTTGATTTATTTGATCGTGTCACGTTTTACTCGGTCTTCCTCTATTTCTGGTTCCATTTAAATCGTTAACACATAATTATTAATTAATTAATTCTTTCTTCATTCATTTTTTCCATATGTCCAAACCATCTTAATGATCCTTTCTTTATTTTGTTCATAACACCATCATTCGCACCGCATTCACTTCTTATATTTTCATTCGACACTCTATCATACACAGAGTATTCACACATTCGTCTAAGAGATCTCATTTTTACTGCATTTATTCTACTTTCATCCTTATTTTGCCAGTTCCATGCTTCGCTTCCATACATAAGAAGAAACAAAATTATCATTCTTGTTAAAACAATATAATCATCCAATGAAGGGTTATATCACAAAGTACCGTAAACGACGCTAGAATTTAAAAAAATGGTGCAGTTAGAATAATTTAAGTGAAGGGGTCCTATTACACGGTAACACTAGCGGTGCTTTAAGTCGTAGATATGATTGGATTAATTGAACGGAACTTGTGTTGTATGGACATTTATAATTGAAGTGCGGCGCTGTTTGTCCTTTGAGCCGGACCCCGGCGGCATGCCGCCCGCAGTAACCGAGGGGAAACAAATCGGAGAAATGTTTTAATATTTGCTCTCCACCCTTCACGGTTGGGTGATCAAACCGTTTCTTTTTACAGAAAAAAGAGTTGCGCCCTTGGCTCGCTGGTCGGAAATAATAATGACCGCGCGGAATAGCGTGTCACGTGACGGACTCTTTTTGTTTATCTTCGTGAATTACTATGAATTCATTCGATAATAACACGTTACGTTTGCTGCTAAGCCGAGCGAATTATTTTTGCATGTTCGGCATGCGGACTCGAGCACTAAATAAAGGAATCGATTTAGAAGCTGGCATATGTTTCAGTAGGTAAAACGTGGATTAAATTATTATATAATACGAGTAGAAGTAAACATACGACTGCATAGGAATATGTTTAATTGCACTAATTTTACTCGAAAAGGGGGGGGGGGGGGAATTTCGCCCGAAGCCCCCGGAAACGACGCAAGTCGGTAAAACCTTCCTCCGCAATGCAAATAATGGAAGATACTATATATCGCTTCTTAGCGAGAATAACGTGTTAACTCGACAAATTTAAACCCGTCTGAAAGCGACAATGTGACAACACAATATACCACTGTTGTGTTGTCTCTTTCCCCCATAAATTCTCTGTTTTTCACTTTAAAAATACCATGTTTTGAACACGGTGGATTTGATTATCGAATAAAAAAAACACTTTTTTCGAAATGTCACGTTATTCTCGCAAATAGACAATATGGATTATTTTAGGGCCTACCGCGTACTCAGCAATTAACGTGTTAAAGAACATATTAAACAATCGTCACGCCGTTTTTCCAATGTCACTATGCTTAGTAGTTAGTACTTATATGTATATATTTAGTCTATATTGAACACATTAGCGTTAAGTTTTTAGAGTAAGTAGATTAAATGTGGCCCGGGTGCGCTTGCTTTGCTCCATTCACAAATAAAAGTAAACGTCAGTCCCGCTTGGGCGGTGGACTGGCCTAGGGAGTGCAATAGTGAAGCTGATAAAAAGGGCGCCGCTACGTCCTATAACAGTTTCAAGTGTGTCACAAGCGTCTTATATGTATCTATAAACTAAAGAGTTTCATAACTTATGGCATAATTTTTAAGCGAAACATATTTCTTCTTCTTTTCTTAGTGCCTTGTGAACTATTAACATCCCAGCGGGCGCGCTGTCACAAAATTTACCACAAATGTGCATTATCACTTCCCCCACTTTTACCACTTAGTCGCAAGCATCAGCGTCTCTATTAAATACAGACGTATCGGATGTGCTTAGACGTTTTTGTTCACATTGATATTGGGGAATTTTAGCATCTTAAAGTGCAAGCATTTTAAATAAACTACTTTTCTTCTTTAAGAATTAATTGTATCTCACTATTGACTATACACGAAGATGTAAATTATTTGGAAACAGAATATGGTTATGATAAAATGCTAATGGAAACAAATTAATTAATTTTTAGTGATGAATACACCCGTAATGATTAAAATCCAATATTTTTCTACAAGTATTTGTGTACATTAAAAAAAACAAAATACTTTTTTTCTATTTTTTTCTCATTTATATCGTTTATTTTATAGCTAACTGTACTTTGTTGTTTTAGACGTGTTCCGTTATGACTCGTTGGCTGCTTACACAAAATAATGAATGATCAAATTTTATACTAATTTGCCTGTTCAGGAAAGGCTCCAAAGCATCGAAGAAGATTTCTAAAAAATTAACATTGACCATGATAAAAGCGCATCATATTTTCAAATCAAATGCCAAACATTTACCGCAATATATATAGTAAATGCTTTTCTCAAAGAGAATTCCGGTCGGGAAGTTGAACCGATAACAGAAGGAAAAAAAAGAAGCTCTCCAAAACGCGATGTTTGTCGGTCATGTGCATTGGAGAAGAAAAGATTCTCAGCATTAATGAAGTGTTGCAACAATTGTAAGGATGAGAATATTGATTCTGACTTATAGGAAGATAAAATATTTTGTTTTGAAATATTAATATATTTAGAGTGTTGATTCGTTTTTTATTTAAGAAAGTAAAATATATGTTTTTAAAAGTACTGTCATTTATCATGTTTCATAACCTTACAACAATTCCCTAACATTTTTATAGTGTTTTTTTAGAGGTATACAAATACATTTTCAAAATGATAACAAAAACGGATTAAAATAACATAAATATCTATGATATTGGCTTTATTTAATAGATAATCTTATGCAATTATTGTATAAATATGATTTCGGGCATATGCGCGCCACGGCTAGCTCGAATGAAGCGCAATCGTGAAATCCATTTTTCCACAATTGTCGTTTTTGTGGATGCGTATTATCCACTAGAGTGTATGTGGTGCGAAAACGATCGATGGTCTTCGGATGGACGATTATGTCGACCGTAAAATGGACATAGTGCACGATATGTTTGGCGAACCGAACCATGATTTAAAAATAAATTTGAACAATTTGCAAGCGTTCTTCTATTTATAATAAAATGGCAAAACGTTTTGACTATAAATCAATTATTAACTTTCAAATTGACAGCTTGTGAAAACAATGTTGCTAGTTTAAAAACCAAACCTCTAAAAAAAAACACCCTTTATAAAGAAAATACCATTTACATGGAGAAATCTTGATGACGTAAAATTTACGACAAGCGACTGCTCAAGGGAAATTACACGGCGCGCCCGCTGGAATGATAAGAGGGAATGGCCTCCTATGAAGTAGTTCCATCTTTTTGGTGGTCTGCCCGGGGATCTTCTACTTTGGGCTTGCTCGTGCAACACAACGAGTGGCAACACAACGAGAATCCATGTTTTTACACGTAGATACCTTTGCCACCCCATCTAACGATATCCTTGACCTCGCGCATTTCCTTTATCCTTAAATATCTTATTCTATTACGTAGTGCGTTGCCAGATATTTTCATCAATGTCTTAATTTATGGGACTCATAGTAAGTTTTTTGTATAGTAATTGTGGTGTCTGCCCTATATTCGATTCCACATACCACGATCCGTACTTTGCTGCTGATCTTTGTATCAGGGTTCTTCCATATTGAAATTTTCAAACATTTTGAGATGACCGCAGCCCTATTTATTTCTTCTTTTTTTATTATAATATGAACCCAAACGATTAAAACAATATTTTATTTTGTAGAATGATGTTACACACCTATCCAAAAAAACTAAAATGGCAGTGCACAATGGTGTTCTGGTACAGACCCTTACGTATGGAAGCGAGCATGATACTGGCAAAAGAAGAATGATAGTAGAATAAATGGAGTAGAAATGAGATCTCTTAGACGAATGTGTGGATACTCTGTGTATAATAGAGTATCGAATGAAAATATATGTTATAAACACAATAAATAAAGGATCATTAAGATGGTTTGGACACATGGAAAGAATGAATGGACAGGAAGACCGAGGATAACGCAAGATCAAATAAATCAAATATTGAATGTCGGCCACGTGAGGAGTCAGAGAAATCGACGAGCGTGCATAACACGATGTATGAATGTTGAGGAACGATAGAAATATGTCCGGAAAGAAAAGTGTGGTAGTCCATTTTTTCTGCCTACCCCTTCGGGGAGACAGCGTGATGGTTAGTTAGTTGGTGAGTTAGAATGATGATAAGTTTTAACATTGATACGAAGTCATTACTTGGTTGTTTGAAATATTTATACAATAAATTAAACTCTTTTTCACGTAGCATAAACAAGCTTCCTCGGGGTTATACACAAACAGTTCTCGCTTGTTACAGAGTGAAACCGGTTGGCGCTACTAACTCTAATGGCGGTAGCCTTTCACATTGCGTTATAAAGATCTTCTGCTTAATGCTTAAATCTAATCTTCATAGATGGCGCTGGTCTGTAAATTGAAACTGACATGTGAATTGTGGTGTTGGATATTAACATATATACAACTTCCAAAATTTGTCAGACATGGTGGTCATAAGAAAGGTGGAATGGGGAATGTTGTAATTACATAAAGCGTGCGCTTAACCCAACCAATGACAGGTCATAAGTCCTGTAAACACCTCGATCACCATATTCAGTTTCCAGTTTGCATCTTCGTCTCTATTGAGATACAATTAATCCTCAAATAAAGTAAGTGCTTAATTTTATTTTTAAAGATGTTAAGTTTGTTAAAAACGGCCTGATCGTTAGTTAGCCAGTTAGCTAAAACTTTTTAATTGAGAAGCAAATTGTTACTTTAAATAACACGAAAAATCGATAAAGGTATCTTGCCGCGCTGTATAAAAGTTCTTCGTTCTAATGTCCCGTCCAGGAGCGGAATACACTCGGGTCCTTATTATAAATTTATCAAGATTAATCGGAGCGTTACTTACTCCGACGGAAGCATCCCAAAAAATATTTATCCAACACTTAAAGTAAAATCTTCTCGTTCCGGCCTCATTATTTCAGAGAACCGATGCAGAAGATAGGATGTTGGCAAACGATAAAGGTTTATGAAGAACCAACTCCTCGGAACAGACAAGTTGGGAGCACGTCAAGCCAAAATAACAATAAGTAAAAAATCGGCGGAAACTAATGAAAAAACATTTTCGAGACCGAAACGTGAGTTGCTTTCATTTTTCTCATCGGTTTCCTATTCCAATATTCCCCATTTCAAAACACGACTATTATATTCTCAACAATAAAAAGTAATCGAGATTCTTTATTTGTTATTGGCTTCGACTCAAGGAGAAGTTTATTTTGTATTCGATCGTCTTTTAGCTAATTGAAATATCTATTATTAACAGAACAACAAAATCCTTCTTCCTTATCCACTATTTCACACCATTTATGTGTACAGCGTATGAACAATCAAGCACTTTTTTTTTGTTTAACCCTCTATCTGCCAGAGACGAGATATCTCGTTTAACAATAAATATAAAGTTCATATTGTAATAAAATTTGCGGAAAAAATGGTATTTACGACAGAATGAATTTTTTGCCACAAAATAAGGTTGATCTTAAATAAAGGGTTACATTAAAAAAATGCTGTAAAGATATTTAAATACACCAAATAATATATACTTTTCGTATTCGTTTATGTTTTATAAATATTCTATAGATAGTTTCATTTAATTAATACGAATGAATAAATCTATTTTTGAGATGTTTTAGTATATTTTATAGTAATTACACGTTTCGTCTTTAATATATCAAATGGAATACTTGGTCTTTGATTCGATGGTTGCAGATTTATCTTGGATACGAAGGTATTTTATAAGTATAAAGTGGGGTTAATCCACATTACGATAAATATTATAACTGATACTCAAACTATTCTGCGTTCTGCAATGCAAAACTCACGTACACTATCAACTATAACTATAACTTCAGAGTGTAACTAACGGGAAGAGATTAGTAGTAGGTACAGACGTTATATTTTTCAGATTTATATTTATTATTATTTTGGCCGAAACACCATTATACTTCAAATTATTAATTATTATTCACTTTTTAAGTGTCGCGACAGCTTTTATTGTCCAAACGATATTGGCATCATCAGGGTTAGCAAAAACTTAATAGTTGTTTGTAATAATAATAAATTGAAATCATAACATTGTAATAAATTTTAACAGATAACATTTGATTATGTTTATTGTTTCCTGAACAATGATGTTATACTCCGTATTAAATCATTAATACAACTGAAAAAGTCTAGTAAGTGGAAGGCAAAACCTGCCATTATAATTAAATGTAATAAAACTTTTGTAAAATAGACGTATTCATTCGTTCTAATACAAATTGTTTATAAGAGTTTGGAGTAAAATCTGATGTTCCATTTTAAACTTATTCACAAGTAAATTTGATTACATTAAACATAAGTATAATGATCTTAAGTTGCGTAGAGGCGTCCAATGAAATGTTATTACTTATCTGAAGATTGAGGGCGCGCCATAATAATCCCGATAAACTAATGATACTGGGTACAGCGAGCCCGACTCGCTTGTTCTAGCTTCTAGGCTTTTAGTATAATGATTCGTCGGCGGTTAGTCTTTTACTCCACGAAAATTGGATTTTACTAAGTATCAAATTTATTACTATAAAAGTAAAGCTTCGGCTGCATTTGATGTAAGCACGATTTTTTAATTTGTTTAAGTAAACATTTCCCAAATTAATTTCCAGTGTGCACTTTTGTAGAGGCTTTTCGCAAAGCAAAGCATTTTTCTTTTTTTAACCCTTTTAGTGGGAGATTTATTAGCCTAATGTACTTTACTACCTTTGGGCGCAGCCACGCATTAATTTCTCTTTCAATGCTTTATTTTTAATTTCGATGATAAAAAAACAAGTACCGACTTTAAATCAGTATTAAATATACAAATATTTTCTACGAATATCAAAAGTTTATATAATGAAAATTTACCTATTTTTGTTTAAAAAAATAGCAATAAGAAATAAAATTTATTTATTTATTTTACGATATCTAAAATGAAGAGAAAAGCTTACTATTTTGGAAAAATAATCTGATCGTATCCAGGCTTGAACTGAACTCCCTAGATCAGGAGGCAAGTATTGTGTCCCATTGGCCATCACCAAGCTAGTGATTTGTACGAAAGAAAACGTCTGTTTTCTAGAATTTTTATTATATTTTATGAAAAAGACTTAATAAGGCACTAGAATGAAGTAATAAGGCATAATCAAATAATAATGCCTTATGTAATTAATACGAATGAAAACGTCAGTTTTCTAGAAGTTTTATTTTATTTAATGGGAATGACATGTTTCGCCCTTCTAAGGCAATATCAAATGTATGACATTTGGTAATGCCTTAGAAGGGCGAAACATGTCATTCCCATAAAATATATAATAATAAAACTTCTAGAAAACTCGTATTAATAAGAAACAATAAATAATGCCTTATGTCTTATGGCGAAACATATCGTATCCATAAAATATAATAAAACTTATAGAAAACCGACGTTCTCATTTAAGTTTATTATTAATATGAAATTTTACTCCGTTGTTCAAGAAATAATATATCAAACTGGCGTTTTGAAGCTTTAATTGGGATATTTTTAAATCTGATAGCCAACGAAGAGTTATTAATAGTTGCAAATTAACATATTCATAAAACTATAATTAAATGATACCAGAGTTATTAAAAGATTCTTGTCGAGAGAAGAGTAGGGAGTGGTTTAATCATTCTCCGGAAGAGGGGTTTTTATTTCTGACTGAGCGAGGCTGATAAAGTTACAACCCTCTCCATAAAAAGGAACTACGGTACGTACGTCCCCAAATCAGGATCGCTCCATTTGAGTAGGATTCAGGAGTAAAGGCCTTATATTCGCCATAATACCACCGTTAACTCTAATAAAGTGGATGTGTTTTATAGTGCGGGTTTCATTCCCCACGATTGGACGCCTACTTTTTAAATGTCGACCATTTAAATAACCTACAAAAGCCGTTGCCGATTGACCGACCTGCGCGACGGCTTATTTTATTTTTAGGTAAACGGCTTCGGGTAACACAAGCATTTGATATGTTTTCAATACCAATCGGATTGGATTACTTTTATGATTGTATCCTCAGCTGAATGGTATAAAATGTTTTTCGATACTGGGTACTCCCTAACTGTTTTGTCGATGGCATATTATCTGTTGGCTGTATGTACGAGTAAGCTGTAATTGCGTACGGTTATATCGCGCTTACAGGAAAATCATCTGCTGTAAGTAACAATAATTACTATTGTATTTCATTATCTTTGGTAAGGATGACGGCAAATAATAGTATCTAGGACCCAGTGGCGGTACTCCTATAGAAGCCCAGAAGCCCGTCTTGCGTAAGAAATTTTGAATCAAACCCCCCAAATCTAAGTAATCATGCCCCCGCATTAACCAACAACCCACCAAATCACCTTCCAACAATGTTCTCATCAGATGAAAGAGGAATAGCCACAAGAGCTGAACCTCTATAAACCAGAAGGGGTTTTGATTCAAAATTTCTTAAGCAAGCCGAGCTTCTGGGGTTCTATTCTGAATTTAAATATTGCACGTTCGAAGCACAGTTTCTTAACATTCGCGTTCCACCAAAAAATCAAATGTTTGAAAGCAACACCAACATTGAAATGAAATAAAAACATTTATAATATGTTTATTTATTCAAAACCAATAATTTTATATATGATTATAAATAATAATAAAAACACGGTATGCTGAGATGGTATGGATAATTTTTTTTGATGATGGTACTTTTTGAGAAAGTATGGTATAAATATTTGGAATAGAATTAACTTGTGAATACAATTATTATTTTGTAAAAATATTTAATTAATAAGAATGGATTAAAAACGCTAATTTTAATTCTATTCTAAATTATAATGGAAATGCCAAAAATTTTATGCCTATACCTTCAATTATTATTTCTCTGATTCTTAAACTTTGTTTTACATATTACACTTTTCTTTTGGATGCGTTGATATATAAAATCATCAATGATAAAATCTGATCGCTGCAGTCATTTCAATGATACTTTAGAAAAAATCTTTAATTTAGACTTGAGTAGGTACTCCAAGTTGTCACTTATTATTATCCGTAGAAATATTTTCTTTCGCGTAGTTTAACTTGTGGATTCGGGTTCTAGACACACGTCTTCAATGTCGTTCGAGTTCTTCCCGGCTTTCTTTCACTTTTATAAATGGTTATGGATATTATACAGTTTAAGGATATTGTGAGATAAATTTAAGTTTACTCTAAATAATAATGATTATTGATTTAATTAAAGTCTATTTACGCAATAGTGAGAAATTTACATAGAATTGCGCATTTATTTGAGTTATAATAATATTAGGTGTTTCGGAAAGTTCGGTCCGTTTTATAACAGAGGGCTCTGGCTGCTTCAAGCCATCAAATCTAGCGGCCATATTTTTTTAGTAAGCCTGATCATCTGTCAATTAAATTAAATTTATCATTTGTCAATTAAAGGACATGTTTGTCATTCTCACAACAACATTTGTTTTATCGCTCCTTAAAATGTTGACTTTCGTGTTAAATAAGAAGCACTTGCGGAAGTTGTGCTGTCCTATTTTAATTGTAAGAAGAGTGGATCTGAGGCGCATAAAATGCTTGTGGAAGTTTATGGCGATCGTGATCCATCGGATAAATCATGCAGAGAATGGTATAGACGCTTCAAAGCTGGTGATTTTAGCGTTGATGACAAATATCGCCGCGCTCAACCGCGACAACCGCGCTCAAAAACTACATAGAGAATGTGGGTTGGGAAATGCAACCGCACCCGCCTTATTTACCAGACGTGGCACCATCGGACTACCGCTTGTTCAGATCCATGACGCATGCCTTAGAAGATGAGCACTTCCATTCATATGCAGATATCAAGAATTGGAAAAAAGTAGTATCTTTCAATGGAAAATATTTTGATTGATGTATTTTTTATTTTATCTTTCAAATTAAAGCGATTTTTTATTTCGATTTAAAGCGAACTTTTCCAATATATAAGAGCGATGACGAAATTTAAAACAAATTATTATTAAAAAACTGCTGACAAAATTTAAAATTTCATATTTAGCTGAAACCTAACAGCACTCATGCGTACAATAGAGTAGGGTGGAGGAGAATCCTTGAGTTCCTATGCAACAAGGATGTGTGAGGAGTCTAACAAGATAAAGAGGAAGATTTCATATAAATTTATGAAAGTTCTTCATTAGCAAAGTAGATAAATATTAATGAAAAGATATAATAAATCATTTTTAATTCTAATATATTATATATCGGAATAGAATTTATTGGCATCTCGACTGTTATAAACCCAATGTATCTGATTTCACTCTAATTGCGAGGGATCCTATATGAACGTGTAAGCCGACATAATTCCTGCAGATAATTGCATCCACAAAATGAAATATCCCACTCGCAGTAGGCGGAGGTCCGTCCAATATAATTTGATGAAATAAACACCTTTGGAGCTTTGATAAATTTACGTGATCCCTTTGCTTCAATTTTGGCGCGCAGTGATTGGGATTATATGCAGGGATGATGGTTCAATTCGTACCGTTGCAAAATAAATAAATGTTTATTTAATCAAATTGCTAGCGTGGATTTTTAAATACCATTATACGGAATAATTGGTTTTAATCCTGGATTTAATATTTAATAAATGAGATGAGCAAACATTTTACGTAATGGTTACTGAAAAGGTCAGAATGTACCTAACGTCAGCGCGTTGCATAAACCTAATGAGTCATCAAAATGGCCGTTAGTTATTAGCTTGCATAAGCAATTAAAAGTTGAATCTGAATGCAAAATATGCTCCTGATTAAATTTTGAATAGCTCTAGCATTAAAAAATATGTACCTTTTATACCAACGGTGTCCCATTAAAATCACTTTTTAATAAATCTGTACTTAGCCTAAAAATGATTATTTTCGCCCTCAAAAAGAAAATATTCCATAAATGTAAAAACAGCGCGCAAAATCGTATTGGTATATGTAGTTAGTATCGGTTTTACAAGTATTCCTATAGTCACTTAATTATTTATTACACAATAATGTAATTAAAGAAAAATCACGATCTTAAAGAGAATTAGACATTTGTGAAATACAACTTGGCGTATCTCATTATTATTAATTCGTGTTCTTCGGAGGTTAAGCTTGCTTCATCAACCTTGCTTCGCAACCACTGCGAAAATACCTACCAATCTTGCTTTCTTCAATGTTAACTAAACGTATCTATTTTTTTATGTATGTCAGGGAAAAAAAGTTGGTAGATCGTAATTATTTGAACGTTAAGTTGTTAATGAGTGAACAATTAGCGTGTTTTTCTTGTTTGTATGATGAAGCGTATAAAATCTATAAATATCAAAGCCACAAATTTCGAAATTTAACTTACTATTATATTTATCACGCCGTCTTTCCGAAGTTAACGAGAATAATAGTGGACCGCCACACTATTTTTTCCTGACATACTTCTTTCGAATCCTCAACATTCATATATCGTGTCACGCACACATGACTCCTCAAGTGACTAATATTTAATATTTATTATGATCGTGACACGTTTTCCTCGACCTTCTTTATTTTATTTTCCTTTTTTTAAATTTATTTAAAATATTAGCGTTGTTAATTAATAATTCTTGGTAGAAAAAACAGGGAACGTCATCTGCGGTGGTACGGCCATGTAAGCAGGAGGGACAATGAATACATCGTTCACAAGACCCTGTAACTGTAAGACGGGAGGAGCGGACCAGGTCGGCTTCCTGCAACGTGGATCTCCACAGCTGGGAACGACCTGAAAGCGCTAGGACTGGACAGTCAGATGACCCTGGATCGTGAGACTTGGCGGAGCTGTATTAGGAGAGCCGACCCAAAATAACGGGAAATGGCTAGGCGAAAGAAAAAGAAAAAGATGTTCATTGTAAATAATGAAAATGTTTTTTCTTTTTGAATAAATGTAGTTACACTTTGTATTAAAATACTTTTTATTTTTACTGAACTTAGACATGTTTCGGTTACAAGTAATCTTTATCAATGTATAAAATTTTAACTTAACCAGGTTAAAATTGTATACATTGATAAAGGTTACTTGTAACCGAAACATGTCTGAGTTCAGTAAAAATAAAAAGTGTTGTAATACAAAGTGTAACTATATTTATTCAAATATGAATCCACATCACAAAGTGAAGGCGAATATAGAAGATTTTTTTTTCTTATTCGTCTATAATCTATAGTATATTAAGTTTTATTTAATTTGATGTTAAGCTTCTACCGGTTTAAGCAGCTCGGTGCCATCTTCTAAACTGTTTGTTAAAAAGCAAGTGGAATAAATCTAAATATGCATTTTTTGTATAATTTTTTATTATTTTCATTTAACCATCTCCAGGCGTTCTCTTAGCACCGTTGATATTGATTTTAAAACACTTCATCGCATCATTTGGTCAGTTGCGTAATGGTAGTCGTTGGGAGACCAGGCAGTTTGCTTGCGGCTTAACGACCAATCACGGTTTAGGCTCGCCGCCACGGGACTCAGGACAGCGAGCTGGGATATTCATGCCGAATTTACGATACGATAAAAGTCGGCCGCGATACATCCCCCGCGTATAATTTACTTAGCGGTCTGAATATCATTAGGCCGCACAATGCATGCACCACTACGTCGCATTGCACCATGCGTCGCAGATACCACCCCCGATATTTCAGCTTTGCTTTCCGCACATTTTTGGCAGATTACCAATTTCTGTTTTCCGTGTTCGAAGCCCAGTTTCGGTATTCTGAAATGGTATCTAATTGTTCATCTTCCCAAATACGGATTCCGCTTTTATCTCCGTGTGTGCCGCATGTGCGCCGCTGTACGCTCTGCGGAGTTTTTGCATGCAATATGCAGCATTACGTATGTGATTTTGTTAGATGAAAAATAGTCTTGCCAATTTTTTTATGTAGTACAATAATACTTCCGAACATGAAAATACTGTAATTTTTAAAGTAAAAATTCAAGTACTTAAATATACATCGAAATTTCGTTACAAGGAATACAGAATATAAACCATAAACATACATATTTCAAACATAAATAAAATATACATAAAAATATAAACTTGGATATATATGTAGGACTTTTATTATAGGTATATATGGAAACAATAAAATAATTAAATAAAGGATCATTTGCGTCTCTGAATAACTGATGTTGGAATGTTCTTATTTAAGTATTAATATACATTTAAAATTTAAAATAATCTACAAGAATTTAATTTAAATTATAAATTTTTATAATATAATAAATACAAGTTTATTTTTTTTACGTTACAAATGTGGATGAATATTAAGAAGTAAATTCATAATTAATAAAAAATATATTTGTAGTACCTAATTCAAAATAATTGTAAGAAATAAAAAATCGTATTATTTAAAAAAAAATTATGATTAATTTTGCAAGTTAGAAAATAAATGAAGGTCTATCTCTAAGAAGAGAATATTCAAAAATGATGATTGGAAAACGATAATGTGACATCATCAACCAGTGGCCCCGTGATCAACTAGTTGAGAAGCAACTGTTGCCAACTCGCAACAGATTTTAATGATTTTTGGCAACTAGTAATTTTTTTAAAGCTTTATGGTCTTGTTGCGTGTAGGTATGTCGGGGAACTGTTGAATCCGATACGTTTCATGACGAACTGGAGGGTTTAAATTAGGCTCTTTCTACTTTGTAGCCGCGTGCTTACAGCATACGGAGTTTGTCAACAAAATAAACGAGTACTCTAGATCTTAGTTCAATGCAAACGAAAAAATAAGTTTAACGTAGAAAATCAAAATAATTCGAAAAAATATGTTTTTAGTTTAAAAAAAAAGAATAATAGATTAAAAAAAAAAATAAATACAAACATAATAAATTTCTATGTATCCAAAGCGCGTTAAGCCGTTTTCATGCGTGAGTCAGGAATAATGCATGGGAATGTCATGGTCAACGTGTCAGATGGAGTTGGTGCGAGTGTTGACATGGATGGGCCGGGAGCGGGAGGTAAACACGGAGGGCAGGATAGCAGAAGAGCACGAGGACTCACCGTTGTAGAGAAGGAGGGGGCGGGTCGGCTGCCGCGGCTGGCGGGCCCAGCGCGCGCGGCCCCCGCGCCGCCCACCGCCACCTCTGCACCCACCCCCACCACATCTATTTCCTCCTCGTCCTCCACCCGCTCCGGCCATGGGTAGGCCTTCCACTTCTTGGCCATCAAGCAGCGCGGCATGGCGCGACCGTTGGGCTCAGCGCATCGGAACTTAACACACGTAGAGAGAATAGAGCGAGAGATTAGAGAGCGGCCCCCCCGAGAGTGATACGGTCGAAAAATTAAAACGTTACCCGCGCAACCCCTATGCGGCTTTGAGCCTCCAACCCCTCGGTAGAGTCTTATATACCCTCGGCCGGTGGTGGGGCGCGGCGCGCGCAGCTCGCCCCGCCCCGAGCACGCCCTCCCCCCCCTCCCGCGAGCGCACACACTGCCACCGCACACATCGATTGATTCTACTTAAATTGTTGCATTCCTTACGCAAATTGTTTTCCTTTGCCAAGTTTTACTTTGATTCCCTTAATGAAATTACACCTCGCGGCGCTCGCGGCCCGATGACGTCAGGCGCCGGTGCTCTCCTGCTAATCGTGCGGGAAACTTTTCAAATATGGAAAACTCGCGCATTTGTTTCCGCGACTTCGGATAGTTATTGTTTTAGAAGATATTAAATTCTGGAAAGTTGGGGTTGCCCAAAATGATTATTAGAGTCGCAAAGAGTCTCTTTATAAAAATATTTTATGCAAGGAATCGAATGCTCGAACTTTGTAAAAACTTTTTCCGATTTAAAGTTTCCGAGATCTCACTTTATTGAACTACTTTCAAAGTCGAACATGCAGATTGCAAATGGTAGTCTTGCGATTAAATAATCACCTTTTGAATGCAGAGGGATCAATTGAAAGGAATAGCCCGGGAAGTGGAGGTCCAGGCCCCCCGCCGCGGAACAATAACACGCGCTCGGGGCGAGACAATAGCTTAGCCCCTAGCGGGGACAATGCCGCCGGGGTACACGATGCCACATGAATATGACGCCTGAACCTACACATTATCTCGTACCTCATCAACTTTATACGCATTTCCCTATTCAAATAATGCTTCTTTACACATATAAAAATCTTGTTTGATCACTTATTTTTGTTATATGATATTTTGTTAGGTATTATATTTTATTTATTGTTTCTTGAACAATGATGTAAAACTCCATATAAAATAATTAATACGAATGAAAACGCCAGTTTTCTAGAAGTTTTATTATATTTTATGGGAATAACATGTTTCGCCCTTCTAAGGCATACTCAAATTCACCCACTACTTAATGTAGTTCCGATATATAATTACATTCAAAGAACTCTTGATTCTGCACTATATATATTTCACATTTCAGATGCAGAAAGGGAAGAATACACCGATTGAGTCTACGCACGTTAGCGATTTTATTTTATATACAATACTTATCATTATGAAATACAATACTTAAAATCACCTTGAAATATGTAAAAACATTTGTAAACAATTTGTAAGAAGATGTTTTTCTTATAAACACTTTATTTTCCTACCTCAAATTTGATTTATCTACATTTGATTTATATAATATCATTAAGTAACCCCTCACTATGTAATCATTGTCATAAAATTTCTTAACGAGTTCCAAGAAACACTTTCCAATATTTCTGGATATACCCAAATAATTATTTGTTAAAAATATATAAAAATAAATAAATCAATTTTCGTTAAATACCATATTCTGCTCCATTTACTAGTGTATATAAACAGCAACAAGCTGAAATTTCTTCACATTTGATAATGTCTTAGAAGGGTGAAACGTGTCATTCCCATAAAATATAATAAAACTTCTAGAAAACTGACGTTTTCATTCGTATTAATTATATTTTATGTTCGATCTGGTGGTGGTCTAGGGTATAGGATACAGGGTTCTTTATCTGGGGGACATAAGTTCAAGCTTAGATATAACAAAATTCCTTCTTCATAATGATGTACACATTGGAGATATAAACTTTTATAAAACCATTGATTTAAAAATCCTTTGTGTCAGTTACATTAGAAAAAAAAACATTGATAGCGTAATTTATTTTATATGATAATAACTAAAAACCTTCACCCTGTTTCCCCAGAAGGTAAGGCAGAGAAAACTGACCACCACACTACTCTATTCTGACGAACCTCCTAGCATTCTTCACATTCATTAACAATTCTTAAACATGGCAACGGTTTCACCATTTTTTAAAAATAATTTTCCAATTGTTTTTAAAAATACCTTGATTTAACATACGTATATTTAAGAAATAAAGAAATAAGTATTAAATAAATAATAAATAATTACGATATAAAGAAAAACATAAAAAAACGGTTTACGTGAACTTTGTAAATGAAGAAAATATGTTTTGATAGTAGGATGATAACCATGTCCTGGACGGCAGTTATCGAAGGGACCAAGGAGACAACTCTTGGTGGCAATCAAGATCCACCAGTCGTAATTATTATGATGATGATGATGATGTATATTCAATTCGTTATATAGTAAAACATAGGAATATATCATACATATCTGAATTAAAATCTTCAGATAGGTTTTAAATATTTATTCTTAATTTGAACAACGATTTTGTGAGTGTATAAAAAATAGTTGTTTTAAATTTAAATAAAACTAATGTGAGTGAAAATTGAAAAAAAAAACCTTCCGAATTTAATTAGCAATCCTATTACTGTATACATTTTAAAAATATTAAAATGTTAAGGCGTTAATTATCCACGAATTAAAATACTGTTATAACAACATTTGACTTTTTTTTAGACACGTTTCGAAGGTTTTATATCTTCATCATCAAGATAACAGTAGAAACTCAATGATTAAAAAGCAATACTTCCTAATAAATATTAAGTTTAATTCAACTTGTTCTTTAGTTACTACCAGTTTGTTGTTTGTTGTTTACCAGGCCGTTGCCATCTTTTGGATAAAGTACCTAGAATATGGCAGTGAGCTGGATGTATTGTATATAGTATATTAAAATATTATTTTATTCACGTAATAATATATCAAGAGTTCACATGATAAAGGTATAAAATATTCGCAGAATACCGAGAAAATAATCTCATTACTGAATAAAATAGTTAATAATGTGGAATGATTGTTTTTTTTTTTTACATTCGGATTAATTTTTCTAGGCATGTTTCTAAGGTTTTACATATTCATCATCTAGAGTTTATTTCGTTTTCCCGATGATGAAAGTGTAAAACCACAGTACGTGTTGAGAAAAATCAACTCAAAAGTGGAAAAAACTAAGTTTTAATTTAGAAAAAATCGTTTAAATGATAATTCTAAATTCAAATATATAAATAACGACATTTTTATTTGAACCCCGAATAACACTGTAAGTTATAACTGTTGCAATAAAAGTGTACATTACAATTAAAGTTTATTTTCAAATGAAATTTCGTAGATTAAAATACGCATAAATTTACATATCTAGGGATCATTCTGTTGATATTTATTAAGTCTTTAAATATAACGAGGACGAGAAAGAGCAATTATTCAAACAATAAAAACTTAACCAGACTATTCCGAATGCCGCAGTGGAGATGAAAGCGCTTCAATATAAAGACCCATTACAAATTTGTACCGCAGAGTGGGAGTTTAGCATAGGAATTGCAAATTGAACGGTCAGGAAGTAGTGTTAAAATTTAGGTGCCTCGCCTCTCTACACACAGCAGTAGTCACAAAATATTATTGTCTCGTTATATATGTAAATTAGCGTCTTTTAATTTGTGAATATTGTGGTAGCTTATGGGAGGTGAAACGCTTATTAATTATATTACTATGGTCTTCTTTTTCTCGCAGACCTCCTCGACTTTGACTATCATTTGAGAGTAGCCATGCTCTAAACTGCATTCAAGGGTTGAAATATACGCCATAATAATAATAATAAAATGCCGTTTTTGTGATGTAATCACTTCAAGGGCGCATTAAGACGTGTTTTAAATCTAAAAAAAAACTATATATGAAGTCTGTATCTGATATTTGCGGTAGGTTAGAAAGTAACATATAAATATATATAGATGATTGATTGATTCCATTGATAATGATTGATTGATAAATAAATGATTGATTGGTTCCACTTGATGCCTCTTTATAATGATGATCTGGAGAATGATATCCTGAGTGGTTTCCAAACAGCGTTTTAATTTTTTACTAATTCGTCATCATGAAATTCCACAATGTTAATGCCCTAAGTTTATGACGAGAGTTATAAATATATATCACGTGAAAAATGCACAGCGCGGACTGCCTACCGGATGTGCACTCTATCTTTCTTATTTGCTTGTTCGTACAAGCGTAAAAAGGAAATGTTCTATTTATCGCACAGAAATTATTTTAATTCGAGTCAGTGGTTTTGGAAACAACGATATATTGTTGTGTAGCATTCTAAGGGTTAAGTGGGCAGAGGAAACTCAATGTCATGTCACTAGTTATGCACACACAAACACTTTATATTGTTATATGATTACCTAAGTACCTTATACATATTCAATAACAATACTTGGCTCTGAAAATTACAACTTTCAATCTCGAAGTGTTGGCAAAACAAATTGCTCGGTTGTCTTAGTTTGAAAAGTTATCCTCAAATTCGTAGAGGATTTAATGCGGTGGGAGGAACATTCACCCTATAGCATGAATACTAGTAAGATTATTGAAAGGATATCCATCCTTAATGATAAACCTAAATACATATAAAAAAACATATTAAAACTAACTATCTAACTAACGCCATCATTATTCTATCCTGATATAACTCTCATGCTTCTTTAACATTCACATATCGTGACATGCACTCGATTGTTACTACTTCGAACATAGCCACCTTTCAGAAATTGATTAATTAATTAATATTAAATATTTAACATAAAGTTTTATACAATTATTAATTATAAGAAATATCACAATAAAGGAAATATTAATTTTATTAGAAAACATTACGGTGGATCAGTATTGCATATGAACGGCCGTAACGTTGAAAGGGTGGAAAAATTTAAATACCTCGGCAGCATTCTAACACTATCTCTTGACACAGATGTAGAGATAAAATGCAGAATTGAGGTAGCAAGAGCTACATTTGATAAAATGAATTCACTATTCTGCAATGATAACATAAATTTAAAACTCCGCCCGAGAATGATCAAATGCTATGTGTGGTATATTTTATTGTATGGGTGTGAAACGTGGAGCTTAAAAGTCAACTCAATGAACAGATTGGAAGCATTTGAAATGTGACTCTGTCGTAAATGTTCAGAATTCCCTAAACAGACATGGTTACCAATACTGAAGTCCTGAGGTGAGCTAGAGTTGACATGCAGCTGTTATCAATTATCAAGGTTCGGAAAATTTCTTATCTGGGTCATGTACTGCGTGGGGAAAGTACCACCTTCTTCAACTGATATAAGAGGGGAAAATTGAGAGACGCCGAGGCCCCGGTAGGAGACAAATGTCCTGGCTGCGGAACGTGAGGGAGTGGACCGGCATCCGAAGTGTGGAATAGCTGTTTCGAGCGGCGTAGGACAGGGACAGGTTCGCTGAGGTGGTTGCCAACGTTGGGAAAACCCAACAGAGCACTTGTAGAAGAAGAAGAAATTAGTTTAATAATACTTATTTGTTTTAAACCTTTTTTAAAAATAGTAAGGGTTATTTACTAAATTTTAAATGTTTGATTTGAAAAATATTTTAAAGTAGTTAAAATAAAAAAGTTGTAAGGGTATTGACTGTATGTACTTTTATGTACGAATTTAAAAAATCACTTGTAGTTGATTTTTTAGTTGTAAAGTTCAAAAATCGCGATTCACAAAAAAAAATATTAAACTGGGTTATTTGAGAGCTTTTAACGTAGAAATGAATCTCCCCTATTTTAAGTGGAACGCGATGGAAGCGCCAGTATATCGACCAAAAGGGTGATTGGTATAATCCCTTTCACCTTTATGAAATTATTCACTGCCCCCACCATAAGTGCTGTATTTATATCAGTCAAAACGATATGCCGATATGTGAGTGAAAAATGTTTTGTGGAGATAATAAAAACAACAATTTCCATGATTGCAATTATTTAATTTTGCTGAAGCTTTCCGATTTCATATTCACAATAGAAGTAAAACGTACACTGGGCTCCCTTTTTCGTTTTTTTTACACTGTTTCGAAATATTAGGTGCTACATTCCTTGCATGTAGAGTCCGTTCATGTCAGGTAGATTGTTTGCAATAGTGTGAGTGATAGTGTGTTTACAGAAAAAAACTCGACCCTATTTTTATTTTATTTTCTTTAAATAGAAAAGGCACCAAAATGTTTCAAAAATATTTTATATCCAAACATGTTTTTTTTTAAATAAAAATTCTCTCGCTTTCAATCGTAATCACAAAAGTCTATTAAATGTTTAATAACGTTATAGATTTTCTTGGAAAAACAATTAAAGATGTGACAATTAATGTATAATATTAAAATTTAAAGAAATTATTACAAATATCTGGTGTCACGGCTAATCGTGTCTGTGAATTCCTATTTTAATTGGTAAATTGTGTTATTGGAAATTCAAAAACAAAACCTAACACAGACATATTCTTTCGCCGTTAAATTTAAGTTATTTTCCTAATTTTGGGACAGTAGTAATTTTGTAATCACCAAGTATTTAAGAAAGTAATGCCGTACACTCCGCCTACTTAGACATGGGAACCAATCAGATAGTATTACTAACACTATTGCAAATCATCTTCCTAAAGTGAATAAACTGTACTAAATACTCAGTATGTACTATTACGTTGTATTAGGAACGGGAGTTCAGTAACGTGTCTGATATTGACGGTGAAAAATAGTTGTTAAGATTCCTTTTTTTGATATCCTGAATTAATTTTTATACATGAAAACCTATCCACTATTATTTTATTTTCTTTTAGTATAGGTACTTTTATATATATCATATTTGGGTCTAGTGCTAATGGGGAAAAATACCAACTCTTTGGGTTGATAAAAGGTAAAATATTAGAATGGCGGTAAAATAAATGGACGTCGGGAGGTTGGTAGAATGAAGTTGGCGTGGTTGTCAATTATATGAGAATGGATAGGAATAAGTAGAGTTGTTAAGTAAACATGTTCCAAATGGCGCAGGACACATGTGCCTTCGCTGCAGTGATCGTCAACGTAAGGTTGACCTGACATACTACGCACCGGAAGAAAATATTTTTCTACGTAGAACGACTCCACCGTGTAAAAAAGATGACTAGTGTATATGATTAGTTCTCTTTTATATATACTCGTATTATATATCATAATTTATTTTTATTTATTTACTTGAAATAGAACACATGAACACAACACATGTTCGAATAAAAAAACAATTAAACATGCAATTATAATAATTCACATACACATCCATTTGTTTACATATTATTTTAATTCTATTCTAAATTTTTTATGCTCTGCACACTTTTAACAACCTCCGGTATATCTTCATAAATTTTAAATGCATACATCAGGAAATTCTGAGATTTGTTTTTTTTTCTGAATGGGAGCCTTAGTTTATTTGTCTTTCTTGTTTTATATTGATGTTCATGTTGGTTACAAAATTCCATAACATAAATATTTTGGTTGAAAATGTTAAATGAAACATATATTATTGTTTCATTAATAATGATGTGAAATTCCATAAAGAATAATTAATTCGAATGAAAACGTCTGTTTTCTAAAATGGTATAAAGGCATGTTTTGATAATGGTATAAAGGCATTTGAGAATGTTTACATAACATAATATATTCGAAAAAGAAGCCGACCGAAGAATTCAGTTGGGTTGGGTCTTTGGAAAATTACGTCATGTTCTGACCTCTAAAATACCACAATGCCTCAACACTAAAGTCTTCAACCAGTGCGTCTTGCCAGTCATGACGTACGAAGTCGAGACGTGGACACTCACAAAAGGTTTAGTCTACAGATTCAACGCGCCATGGAAAGATTGGAATAACCTTGAGGGACAGATTAAGAAACGAATTTATTTTCGTCAACAAACCAAGGTGACTGAGGTGGCTCTGAGGATGGGCGGGCTGAAGTGGCGATGGGCTGGCCATATCTGTCCGAGAACCGACGGCCGATGGGGGAGACGGGTTTTTGAGTGGAGACCGCATACAGGATTCCGCAGAGTTGGACGTCCCCCTGCCCGCTGGACTGAGGATCTGAAGAGGATTGCTGGACCTGGTGGATGGGAGCGGCAGTGGATATGGAGCGGTGGCGTGCTTTGGGAGAGGCCTTCATTCAGCAGGGGATGACAGACAGCTGATGATGATGACATAACATTATCAAATGCCAAACATTTCAAGAAAACGAGAAAATATTGAGATTCTGTTAGAAAGCATAAAGTTGGTAATTTGTTGATATGATACTCGTACATCGTAAGTACTTCTAAAGTCGGTTTTAATTCAATTTTTAAGTCACTTAAACCGGTTAAGGATTTGGTGATGGGTATGACAATAGTGATTTATATGAAGTGGGTAATATGGATGAGACATCTTTGTTAAAAATAATGTTCACAGTGGTGTTTTTGTACCGACTCTTATGTATGGAGTGAGCATGGAATATATATGAAGCATGGAACTGGCAAAATTAGAAGAAATGCAGTAGAAATGAGATATCTAAGACGAATGTGAGTAAATCCTTATATGATAGAGTGTCAAATGCAAATTAACGTGTTACGAAAAAATTAATGAAAGGGTCGTTAAGATGGTTAGTACATATAGAAAGAATGAGTAAAGACAGAACGATGAAGAAAGTAAACGACGTTAACGAAGATATAAATAGAGAAAGGCCGAGGAAAACGTTGCACGATCAAATTAATCTAATATTAAATGTCGGTCATGTGAGGAGTCAGAAAGATCGACGCGCGAGGATGATACGATGTATGAATGTAGAGGAAGCGAGAAACAGAACAGTGTGGTAGTCCATTATTTCTGCTTATCTCCCCGGGGAGACGGCGCGATGGTTAGTTAGTTAGTTAGTTAGATAAAAAAATGGTTAAAAACATAATCAATTAATATTTTACTATGTATTATTGGTAAAGAAATAAATAATTTAATGATTTCTCCTATTTTAAATGTCTAAATGAATTGCAACTTCAATTGCGAGAATTAAATATACTAATTGCAACCCGCGAAATATTCACGGAAGTAAGGATATTTCACACTTTAAAATCTTGGTTCACTCTAAAATAATAATTTTTAACATTTTTTGTAAATCGTTTTTTTTCACACACGTTAATAATTTCATAAATAACAATAACAAAATATTCTCCTTTTTTTAAATTGTTGAATCGCTCTTTACATCATGACAACATGAGCCAAATCAATTTAAAGGGTATTATAGCTATCAAAGTGATTTTCGTGACATGTCATAAGTAGCTAATCTATCGTCATTTTATTGTGACGTGAATTCTACACCAGACCAAAGACAGTGTGACAATCACGCTGCCCTTGCCGGGAATCCATCACGGAATCTTCGGGATGGTAGTCAATGCACTTACCATTCGGCCACGAAGGTCGTATGGTCTTTTGTTTTTTAAACTTGTCATACAACAACAAACATAACAAAATTCAAAATAATTATGAAACTTTCTCGGGCATGCGAATCGTGTCCATTCCGAATTACTTTTGGAGAGATATTCCTGTTTCTCTCTCTTGATCTCTTGTATTCAAAATATTCTCGTACTTTTTCTATTTAATGATACCCGAGTTTTTGCCTATTCATATTATGATGCAATGCTCTCATCCACAAAATCTTTCCTCTAAGAACTTACACGTAAAACTAGTAGCATCTCAGGGCCTGTAGCCAGCAAGATATTTGTGTACCTTATATCTGATGAGCTCGTTCGGTTAGTGGGAAGCTCTGACTACGAACCTTAAACCAGAAGACTTAAAGTGGGAGCTCAGTGCACCGCGTATAGTCTACGATGCTGGCAAACGGCGTACACAGACATTCGCGCTGCTCTGACAAGAGATCGTATCTCACAAAATCGTCTTTTTTACAAACGACTCTAAAACCACTTTTGTTTTATTTTAAAACAAAAATACCATCACGTGATGTTCTTGAGATGGGGACGAAAATAAAGAACTGTCTCACTATTTTATTCTAGTATACTTCACTTATCACCTTCACATTTGTACAGTGTATTATATATTGAGTGGCAAGCCCTATGACTGCTACACCGAAGGTCTCGGGTTTGATTCCAGGTTTAAGCAGTGTGATTGTCACAGTGTATATTATCTAGTGTAGAGTTCACGTGACAATTAAATGGCGATATTTATTGTTTCTTGAACAATGATGTAAAACTTCATATTAAACATTTGATAATGCCTTATAAGAGCGAAACATGTCATTTCCATAAAATATAATAAAACTTCTAGAAAACTGACGATTTCATTTGTATTAATAATGGCGATAGATTAGCTAATGATTAGATCAAATGATCTGCAGTATACAAATGTGGAAAGCAACGGGACACACCACATTAAGGTCCAAGTGGCTTTCCAAGAACCAGAAAATTGTTACACATTGCTGTAAACCATAGGTATCCTCCGAAACATGTCGTGTTTTTTTAATCTTTTTTTAAAAATAATTAGTGGATTTAACAAAGTTATTTTGATACAATATGTTTTTTTAAAAGTTAAACCAAAATAATATACTTTTTAAATTTAGAATAGAAAGCAATATTTGAAACTTTAAAGTTCATAAATCGAAGTTTTTTAAGCATAAAGATATCTGTTGACATATACTAAGTATCTAAATAACCATCACGCCGTTTCCTCACTGATGGAGGCACGATGTCTCTATCCTGACACTTTTCGAGCTTTATCTATATCACACCGCGTCTCCCGCGGGGCGAAAAGAGAAGGATGTAGTGCCGCATCGGTTAAAGTGTGACAGTCCATTCTTTCTGCCTACCCTTTCAGGGAGACGGCGTGATGGTTAGTTAGTTAGTTAGTTAGTTATCTATATTCATGCATCGTAACACGCACGCTCGCCGATGTGATGTGACTTCGATTCTAGTCCCTTTTTAATGGTTGCTTAATTTCATGCTACGTTTTTCTTCCATTTACGCTGCTTTTATATATATTTTACCATTCTTCTTGTATCAGTTCGTCCATAAGTCAAAACCATCTAATTTTATTTAAAAAATTCCTTTCTTATTAATAATAATCTAATATACATAGTTATACACATCTAATTTCTATGACATATATCCTACTTCCACTCTTGTTTTGCCACCCTCAAGCTTCACTTCCATGTATTAGGGTAGGCATTAGAACTTCATTATTTGAGATGTATTTAAAATAAAATTAAAAATGATTTGATTTTGAGATACGTGTCTGCGTCAGTGAACTGGCGATACAGTCTTAACGGTTGCCGTTACTACATAGTGTTGATCGTAAAATGGAATATTAAGTTAGACTTTATGACAATGTCAAGGAAGCCACTAAAAACTGTAATATATTTTTTATATATATTTTTTTCTTTTATACCTCGATTTCTCAAATAAGGCTTTTAGAGATAACAGTTTGTAAGAAGCGATTTTGTTTATAAATTACTTTTACTTTAATGTATTTTTTATTTCATGATCATGTGTTTTAATATACGGAATTGGATATAATATTATTTGTTCTACGTTTGTCATACTTTATGTTGTAGATGTTTTATTTGTCTTATTATTTTGTAAATACCTACTTTGTATAATATATACAACACTAACATCAAAAAAAATAAAATCAAATATCAGACATGTTTCGGACAACCCAGTGATTTCTCAGGGATATTATAAAACTAACTAACTAACTAACTAACCATCACGCCGTCTCCCCGAAAGGGTAGGCAGAAAGAATGGACTGTCACACTTTACCCGATGCGGCACTCCATCCTTCTCTTTTCGCCCCGCGGGAGACGCGGTGTGATGGGTTGCGAACCTCATCGACACCAATAGGCTTCTCCCGCGCACACTGCGATCTTCCAACATCCACAAAATAAATCTAAAACAAATAATATAAAATACAATGATATAAAATAAAATAACAAAATAATTTTTTTTTTAGTACAAAATGTTATTTTTAGATGGTGCACATTTGTCTATTTAATTTATGTTCCACGAATCCACCGATTTTTAAATTTAGCACATAATGTAAAAACACATAATGTTTTTCCGATGTTGCACATGTTGACATGGACGATCCAGACTTTTGTGTTTATTTAATTAATGTTCCACGTATCCACTTTTTTTATTTGGCAGTAATTAGGCACTTAAAACCAACCAGCACCAGCAAGAACTTAAAAGAATTTTGAAGAAATTATTCAAATTGTCATTGGAACAAATGAAAAATTTATTTTTACACCTGTCAAAATTCTTTATATAAACGAAAAAACTTAATAAGTAATGTAAACAATTTTATAATATTAAAAATTGTTTACAAATATTTGTAAACAATTTTATAATATTTTTAATACCCGGGACCCTCGGTGTGGCAATCCTGGTCCCTTGCCACTCTGCCACGAATGTCGACTGCTGTATTAGCCGTTGCGTCAAAAAATCGATAATATATTGAGACGCGGAAAGCGTCAAACTAAATATTCTTTTATACCGATTACACATTAATTATGGTTGCAAGAAATAGTTATAAGTTTCATTAATTCAAAAATTGATTTAAAGATCACTTAATTAATTTAAAAAAAATAGTACTCAAGTAAAAATAATAATGTTTTATCAGTTTTCATTTCTATAAATAACTTGTTATAAAGCGGTAAAAATGAACATACTGTCTCAATTTTGACTGATAGATTCAAAGATGGTCGTTTCTATAGTTATTCTACATCTTCTTCAGTCTATATTCTTCATTGATGGATATAGGCCTCTTCCATTATCCTCCACTCGTCTCTGTCTTGTCCTTTCCGCATCCAGTGCGTTTCAGCTCTTCGGGCAATGTCTCCAGTTCATCTATAAGGTGGTCTTCAGTTTTTTAAGATATAACTTACAATTTATACAATACAAATACATTACTAACTTCTTCGTGTCAATGGCCAGTTAGTTTTTTAGGGATGGTGATAAATACGTCATCATGTTTTTCATTTTTATTTTCCCATCGTGGAAGAAGGTTAAGTAACGTTTAGAGGCACTTTTCTTGCCTCCTTGTGTATATATGTATAGCTGTGTGTCGATGAGGTGAGATTTATTCAATGCGGAAAATTTAGTTATAACGCTTCATGAGAATATTGCACTCAATATCGTGCATCCTGAACTGGCTACTGGCTTTGTGGATATGCAATATTAGTAACTTTGAAATTGAGAAGTTATGCTACCGGTATGGGTGAAACCAGTGAGCGTAATTACGACCCACGTGGGTTCGCGCCGGTTCGAGGGAACCGGTTATTAGTTTAGACATATAATATTTCAATAAAAAATAATTAAGCAAGTGTTTGTGTATGAAATATGTTTTATTAGTAACAAGTAGTATGTTATATTAGTAGTCCAAGGTAATAATTTTTGAAAAGGAAGAAACCATGACAGTCTGCAACATTAGCGTGAATGGTGGAAATTTGGAGCAAGTAGTTGAGTTTGTGTATTTAGGTAGTATGTTTACAAGAGATGGGAGAGTGGAGAGGGATATTAAAAGAAGGGTTGGGGCAGGCAACAAAGTGAATGGTGCACTTAAAGTTGTCATCGCAAACAAAAACCTATCCAAAAAAGCTAGAATGGCAGTGCACAATGGTGTTCTTCTACCGACCCTTATGTATGGAAGCGAAGCATGGAACTGGCAAAAGAAGGATGAAAGTAGAATAAATGCAGTAGAAATGAGATCTCTTAGACGAATGTGTAGAAACTCTGTGTATGATAGAGTGTCGAATGAAAATATAAGAAGTGAATGCGGTGCGAATGATGGTGTCATGAACAAAATAATGAAAGGATCATTAAGATGGTTTGGACATATGGAAAGAATGAATGAAGAAAGAATGGTAAAAAAAATATATGTTAATGATGTAAATGGAACCAGAAATCGAGGAAGACCGAGGAAAACGTGGCACGATCAAATAAATCAAATATTGAATGTCGGCCATGTGAGGAGTCAGAGAGATCGACGCGCGTACATGACACGATGTATGAATGTTGAGGAATCGAGAGAAATATGTCAGGAAAGAAGGGTGTGGCAGTCCATTCCTTATGCCTACCCCTTCGGGGAGACGTTAGTTAGTTAACTATTAAAGATTCAAATTAATTTTATGTTCCAAAATCGAATACTCAATTTAAATTTTAAATAATTCTACTCGTACTACTACTTCTACTCCTCCACAGCAGTCCTCCAAGGGCTTTTGTTCCTGGCCATCTCTCTCCATTCTTCTTCCACGCAGTTCCCCCATCTCTTTCTCGGCCTGACCCTTGGTCTCTTTAAGTTAAAATAATAATATACAATGAAGCTTCGATTGTATTTAATTATTATTTAAAAAATAATAATAATAAAATACAATAAACGCTTTATATGTATATATTTAATTTTAATATGTAGATAAATAACATACAAATATTAAATATATTCATATTAAAGCATCTATTTTATTTTATTATTAATATTATTTACAAATAATTAAATACAATCGAAGCTTTATTGTATAAGGGGAGAAAATACCACCTCCTTCGACTGATATTAATGGGTAAAGTGGAGTAAAGAGTAAAGTTGGCTGCGGAACATCAAAGAGTGGACAGGAATAAAAAGAGTTCAGAACCTGTTCCAATTGGCGCAGGATAGACATGCCTTTGCTGCAGTGATCGCCAACATTGGGGGGACCTGACACGACACCAAAAGAAGAAGAATATATAACATATTAGTACAAATTTATTTATTTTGTCATAATACTCTGATAATATAATGCACTTAAAATTGTCCATAATTCATTTGATAATGGCTTTGTAAGGCAACTATTTCTCTCATTTAAAATATAATAAGACTTTTAGATTAAGAGGAAAAATATTCTTTGATTAAATAAATGTTGGTTGTTAAAAAGCAGTTACAATTAAAAATATATATACGGTGGTAACTTTGCTTGATTTAATAAGGGGTATAACCCTTTTATTTACTTTCGACATCACGTCGCCCCTGGGCTGAAATTCTCATTGCCTTAATGAGAGAAACGCTTCGGTTAGTAGCTTCCCGTGGGCGCTACGAATGGTGTGGTGTAGTGGACTTAATCAAAATAGAATGAAATTTTCAAATTGTAAAATTTAAAATATAAATACGTATTTTTAAAAAAATATCTTAAACAATGAGAGTTAATAAGATAAGTAAATTCACAATTGCGCGTGTTATTAAGTATTGTGTAGGTTAGTTAAAAATGGTTCCTTTTTGAATGAAAAAAAATAAGACAATTAATACAAAATAGATTCCGTTGCGATATTTGAACAATTCTTTCAAGGCAGTTTACAGTTAAATACGAATACTATTGACAACTTATAACTAACTAACTAACTTACTAAATAACCAACTAACCATCACGCCGTCTTTCCGAAAGGTTAGATAGAAATAATGGTCAGCTAGATAGTATTTACATGAAACCAATGTAAGAAACCCTCGTTTTAGCGGTATGTCAACTTAGCTTTTAAGGTTTTTTGTTACTCCATTCCCGATCCCATTAAAGGATTATCGAATTTTTTCCTGACATACTTCTTTAGCTTTCTCAACATTCATACATCATGTCATGCACGCACGTCGATTTCTTGGATTCCTTACGTGGCCGACATTCAATATCTGATTTATTTGATCGTGCCACGTTTTTCTCTGTCTTCCTGAATTTCTAGTTCCATTTACATTGTTAATATATACTTGTTTTACCATTCTTTCTTCATTAATTCTTTCCATGCGTCAAACCATCTTAATAATATTTTAGTCATTTTTTTCATAACACTTTCATTCGCACCGCATTCACTAATTATATTTTCATTTGACACTATATTATACATAGATTTTCTACACATTCGTCTAAGAGATCTAATTTCTACTGCATTTATTCTACTTTCATCCAGTTCCATGCTTCGCTCCTAACCATGATTCCGTACATTGGAAAATTATAACACTTAACTTAAAATCATTAAGAGACAGAGTCAGAAACGATACGGTGAGAGAAAAAACAAAGGTCACTGACATCATCCACCGGGTGGCGACTCTAAAATGGCAATGGGCAGGTCACGTAGCCAGAAGCTCAGACAAAAAGTGGACAAGAAGACTGCTGACTTGGAGACCGTGGACGGCAAAGAGAAGTGCAGGGTGACCGCAACTACGGTGGAAGGATGATCTAAACACGTCGGAATAACCTGGATGCAGTCTGCACAGGACAGAGTGACATTGAAGCGAATAGAGGAGGCCTTTTCCAGGAGTAGACGGGAATAGGCTGAGGAAGAAGAAGAAGAACTTAAATTCACCAACGAACATCTGAAATCACTCAGATTTAACAACAATTACTGTTTCGCTATTTTTTTCTTTCTATACACATACGTAATTTTTACAATCATTTACATTTTTCTATTAATGAATATTCATGTTAACATTGCATTCTCACTGATATGTAGCGTGAAGTTAAGTTATTTGGAAAATTTACGTCAAAATGTAAATATGGCTCGTTGTATTTTTAGGACGTAAAAGTCCGTAATTTTAGCAAAATCACATAAAACCACAAGCTGCTCTTCTGAAAGTCCACCAGACGACGTCAAAACCACCAGAAAATTTTAACATAATTCTTTAACACCAAAATGAGCTCAGCTCGAAATTTCCCTTTGTGTTTCTGGAATATCTCCACCGCCCGCCCTGCGACAAGTACTTGTCATATTATTTCCAGAATATCGACTACTAACTTTGCCAATATTGGCAAACCGTTTTTCGCCCAATTAAATGTTTCCCTGTAGTTTGCACCGAGTTTCTGAAAGGCGCGAAATGATAATAATTAATGTACGAGTGACGAGGTTCATTAATTAATTGCTAATTACAAAATTGATGAACAATTTAAGGAAACTTATACAATGGTTGCGAATTTACGAGAAATATAATACATAGAATATTAAATTTAATATTTTAAACGTAAATCGTTATTGGATATCGTAAATATTAAATATTGAAATGTATTGTTAAAACTGCGAAATGGGAGTCCTTAATCTAAGTTGAGCCATAACTAGATATTGATAATTGTATACTTCTAATTAGAATCGTGCCGTCATCTGGAAAGAAGCTGACAATTAAAATTCAATAAATAATTAGGATGTTTAATCAACGTGTTACTTCTTCGAAGTTACTAAAAAATATAAATATAAATAGTCCATTGTTTTGGTCGAAACACTATGATACTTTAATATTATTACAGTTAAAATTTAAAACACTTATAATATCACAATTTATTTTTATCCACTGAG
Source organism: Lepidostoma basale (assembly GCA_022606425.2). Classification (NCBI taxonomy): domain Eukaryota; kingdom Metazoa; phylum Arthropoda; class Insecta; order Trichoptera; family Lepidostomatidae; genus Lepidostoma; species Lepidostoma basale. The sequence continues at coordinate 576,316 of JAHDVF020000882.1, forward strand.
AGTGTCGCGACAGATCTTGACATCATCAGGTGTTACAATAATCTTTTTTTAGTTTTATGTTGTCAACATCGGTTGGTGAAACAGCTATCGCGATACTCTCACTGAATAAAAAGAAATTGTGATATTGTTACAGCGTTTTAAATTTTTAACAATATTCATAAATCAAATTTGACGAAGAACCTAGATTTTACCTTAATTCAAAATAAATAAAAATTTGTTTAAAAACTATACCAGAGGTTAAATATTGAACTGAGATTAAGTATATATAATTATTATTAACTTTTTTCTCTGGTCTCTAAAACACTTTAATAATTTTCCCTGGTGAAAGTATTACATTATACGAATTAAGTATACCAATGTTATTTTTTTTAGTTTTAAGTAAACCAATGTTATTATTATTTTTATAGCCGTGTTAGGTTACCCTTATGTTAGCGATCAGTTTAACGAAAGATTTTTCGTCACAGTTATATCTAGGGAAGCCATCAATTTCCAACCCAAAAAATCCATTAATAATGTAAAACCAACGCGAATCTATGTTTCATTAGACAAAAAACCACGCTCAAGAAATAATAAATATGAAAATATAACAAATCTGTAATTAAAATACAAATGATATAAATATATATACGAGTGTGGCTGAACCCTTTACGAAAATAAAAAATATTAGAAAAAATGTTAAAATTCATAAAATGAATTATAAACTTATGAATTTTAAACTTTTTTCTAAATAAATTTGTGGTTAAAATTGATACACTAAAGAAGGGAAGTTTGTGTCCCGAAACATGTTTGTGAAAAGCGCAAAAAAGTGTTGTGATAATACAATGTTTCCAAAAAGTTATTCAAATTAAACTAATGTAATCCTCGTAACATAAGTAATACAAGGAATACATAAGTTTTTTTGTATTGAGAATATTGTATTTGTGACAAATGAGTAAAATCAATTGGTGATAAAAAAAAATTGTATTGATCATTGCATATAATAGTAAATCCTCAAAACAAAAGTATACTTTAGCAGTCTTACCTTATTCAAACCAAGTGTGTTCTATTTTCGCGAGATGGTGGATTAGTGCATTAGTGGATTTCGTAGATAATTTTATAATTTTAATAAAGTAGCATGAAATACAAAAAACATAATTAGAAAACATAGCTACGCGAAAATTAAAAAAAATAAAGATCAGTAAAAATTATTCATTTAACAAAATATTGTGACTTTTCAACATCTGTTAAACGGCTCAGCTAACCTGTAAGATTTCCAAGTCACGAAAATGAAAATAAAACTTCTTTCATAGCGCTTTAATAATATTTTGGATTCCGTGGAATCGAAAACGGAGGAATCTAAAAAATAATATTTTCCTCCGGAATTCAAAACAAGCTCGGAGGGTCTTTCAGGGCGTCTTTTCATTTCTCGGCGTTTCATGCTCTCGGGGAATTTTTATTTTATCCGCCAATAGATCTGAACTTCTATTTGTCGTTCCTTATTTAAAAATCTAACTGGTCGTCGTTTGTTTCAAGAAAACATTAAATGCTATCATTTCCAGTTTTATTTTAATACTTTAACAATTTTGATTTTCATGAGGAGAATTTTGATAAACATTATCTTCTAAAGTAGAATAAATGTAGTAGAAATGAGATCTCTAAGACGAATGTGTGTAAATCTAATAAGTATAAGAGGTGAATGCGGTGCAAATGAGAGTGTTATCAACAAAATAATGATACATGGAAAGAATGAATGAAGACAGAATAGTGAAGAAGGTGTATGTAAAAGACGTGAACGGAGCTAGAAATAGAAGAAGGCCGAGGAAAACGTGGCACGACCAAATCAATCAAATATTGAATGTCGGTCACGTGAGAAGTCGGATAAATCGACGTGCGTGCGTGACAAAATGTATGAATGTAGAGGAAGTGATAGAAGTATGTCAGGACAGAACAGAGTCTATTCTCTCTGCCCACCCCTCCGGGGAGACGGCGTGATGGTTATTTAGTTAGTTAGTTACTTCGTCTTCTTTTCATACTGGTCGAAGACCGCTAGGACCTGTTTGTGTCTTTCAGGCCCCTTCTTTCCTCGTGTTTTTTTATGTAAGCGAAAGGTGTAGTAGTATTTGGATTAACATACGAGTATACCTATTGAGTTTGTAAATATATTGTCACGGGAGAGTTTCTTTAAATAAATTGAATCTTAAGTTTTATGAGCTCTAATAAATAATAAATGATTAAATATATTAATTTTAAGTATGTACCACATATAAATAACTTTTAAAAATTATTCATGTTGTTAATTGAGATTTCGTTTAAAATAATATAAATAACGAAAAAAAAAACGTTTAAAATACATATTTAATTTTATCCTTCTCATTTATTTTCGACCGTGTTCGGCGGCAAGCCAATAATATAGCGACTAGTTGCCGCAACTGGTGAAAACTATAAAATAAGTGGAATAAAATTATTATAAAATACTTTTTAATAATTGATGTGTTTTTGGGTAACACCGTGTGATAACTCCTTCTCGACCGACGTTTCGGAGATCGTTGCAGTCTCCATCTTCAGGGTTCTCCGTCTTCATTACCCTGAAGATGGAGACTGCAACGATCTCCGAAACGTCGGTCGTGAAGGAGTTATCACTCGGTGTTACCCAAAAACACATCAAACTTATTGCTGCCAACCGTGAAAATCTACGCAACTACTTTTTAATAATTTTTGAATTTTCATTAATTTTGAAAACATCATAACACATTATCACAAAACTTTGTTTTAAAAATTTCACCAAAGAAGGATGTTTACAATTTAAAACATGTTTGTGAAGAATGAAATAAATATTGTGTAAATATAATGTTTCAAAAAGTTATTCCAATATGAATCCACAATGCAAATTGATGGCGAATATTTTATATAAAAAAAGTTACTACAGTTTAAAAAATTATTTGGAAATAATTTGCACTCGGATAAAGTACATTTCGAATTTCGATGTATTATATAATATAAAATTCACATTTATTACAATATAATGTGAACGTTTTTACGATATGACATGTATGTGACATTTACTGTCTCAAAGAAATAATCCGATGATTAGATAGTTTCATTTAGTAAATACTGTACTGCACACCAGAAGATGGCAGTAAGCTGCCAAAACCGGTCGACGATAAACACAAGTTGAAGCACACTAAATATACTCGTACAATTATAAAGATATTTTGTCTATTTTTTTTTGTTTTCATTATTTAAAACGACTTTGCTTCTTGAAACTTCTATTACAAATATTAATTATCACATGAAAATAATTTAATTATCATATTAAAACCGAATTCATTTTCAAGTTCCCTCTCTTGTATATTTGTCACATTTATTTCGTTTTGCAAATCTGTTGCAGCATGAAATTCTTGCTCTTCCGAATCGCTGATTTCATTATGGTGACCTTTAGTGACGGTCCACTCTTAGGCATCCTTACAATGTGTATCAGTCACCGCAGGTAAAGGCCTACTTAATCAAGTTTGCGAAAGAAAACAAAGTATTTATAAATTCTTCACAATTCATAATTATTCAAAAAATATATACAACTATAATTCAATTAAAAAAAACAATAACTAAATTTAATTTAGTTTATAATAGCAAACACTAAAAAAATTAAGTTTTAAATTGTACTGGAAAAAATGTTTGAACGATGCAGTTACCTTTAAACATTCACTTATTAGGACTGGTTAAGACTAAAAACCTTTGTTCTTAAATATCAGATTTCACGTTAACGCATTCGGTCCAGCGGTGATTTTTGTACAACACCTCTGAAGTACACCATCCTTATTCTTGTCACTTTAAGTTAATTTATTATTATAGTCACCTTAAGTTAATTTAATATTACCTATTTTATGAAAGATTAATAATTATACTTTTATTCACTTAAACAGATAGTTTCAAAGAGCTTGATTCTTTTTAATAATGTCGTCCCGTATTTAAGAATCTAGTATGTTTCGCCCAGCTTGTCCAGATGTGTCAATTTAATTTTTGTATTGTCACAATCCAATTTAAAAACTTAAAGCATCGCAATATTTTTAAATAAACCCAATAATATGGCTATAACCATGATTTTATGGATGATTTAAAAAGTTTGACGTCGTTAAAAATATATATTTTACAAAGCTATGGCTGAACGATCTAGTTCTGGATTTTAATGAGTGGATTATACTGCTCATAAATATGGTCAGTTCAATCCAAGAGATACAGCTTTTCAAAACGTATTCGGTTGTGGAAAACATCTCTAGCTTAAATTTATATTTGAACTACTGGCCCATTCTTAAATGGAAAGATAAATGCTTGGCATAAGTCTGAGGGATAAAATACCGAATACTGAATTCAGTTTTCAGAAAAAGCCTGTCGATGTGATGAACCGTGTTGCCAAAATAAAATGGAAAAAATCATCACATGTCGCTATACAGGAAACGGATAGATGGGCACCCAGAGTCTTGATGTGGAGATCATGGGAAAGGAAAAGAGACATCGGTCAACCCAAAAAGATGGGTTGTCGATATAATTACAGTAAGGGGAAGAAGATGGATAGGAGTCAAATAAGATAGAAGAAAATTGAGACATTGCAGTAGAAAGATGTCTAGAGAGAAGAAGAGATCCCATTCTTAGTATCAGGATTAGATGGTATTTGACTATATGTTGATGTTATAATATATTTCGTTACGTTGAGTTTCAAAATTATAATTAAACTCGTGAAGCTCTATTTGCGCTGAATTCTGTAAATTAGTTGCCTTCCTTGACATAAAAGCATGCATTTCTAGCATTGCACTTGAAATACAAATATGAACAAAATTTAATATACACGGGAACGCTGTTATAGCTCGAATCAAATGATACAGGAACCGACTCAGTTTTGAAACTGTTTGCATATTTACCAGACTAAAGCAAGCAGTTATAGAATACTTACGAAAACACATATTTTACAACATAATTAGAACCGTGATTATTCGTAAACACTTACAATTACAATTATATGAGTTTAACAGGTAACCATAGTTTTGCATTATACTTTAAGTATATATATTTGTATAAATTATTTTATAAATAAATTGATCATATAAACAAATGCCTACAGTATATAATATTGTATAACTGTTAATGCAAAAACTTTGTTTTATATCACAATTGTATTTATTTTACGACAGCTGTTTCATCGGCCAATCATTAGGTGTTACAAAAATATATTCTTCAATTATATCTAACTTTTATGCATATATCTAACTTTTATGTTTATATCTAACTTTTTGCATTAACAGTTATAAAATTTTAAAGTATCAATACCCCTTCGGGGAGACGGCGTGATGGTTAGTTAGTTAGTTAGACTGTAATACGTGCTTTTAGTTAACGCGAATTCAATAACACAAAAAAATAATAGACATTATATTCAATCCATTTTAGAAATCAACAACATACTCAATATACGATAATCACTCGTACAAGATTAATTAACGATACAGGCCGTGCCAAGTGTGTCAACTACAGTCCATAAACTTTTTTTTGAAAAATTGTTTTATAACATGTAAAGTAAAATAATAATAATAAAAAAAATTATAATTGTTAATGCAAAAACTTTGTTTTATATCACAATTGTTTTACTTTACGACAGCTGTTTATCAACCAATGTTGACATCATCAGGTGTTACAAAAATATATATCAAGCATTTGATATATTTATTTTTGGAACACCTGATGATGTCAACATTGGTTGGTGAAACAGCTGTCGTAAAGTAAAACAATTGTGATATAAAACAAAGTTTTTGCATTAACAATTATAAAATGTTAAAGTATCATAGTGTTTCGGCCAGAACAATGGACTATTTAAAAAAAATTAAATAATAATACATTGTATGATATAGGTAAATAAATTTCATATATTTTTTGGATAAAAAATCACTTGGTTTTTATAACAGGTGAGTGTAGCTGTGTTCTGGCCGCCAGCACCGTCTAAGATAGTTCGTTCACCCAGGAATCGGGAAGCGGTACTATGCCTCCAGCATCATTCTAGGCAAATTTCATTAGGTTGGGTGCTAGACCGTGATGCAATGTTGACAAATTGGGTCACCTGTAGTACATAGTACCTCGCAGACGTTAGTGGAAGGCCGTCAGCACGATTGCATACCCAATTGATTTCATCAAATATGTTTAATTTTTTTTTTGTGTACAAATACTTATAGACAAATACTGGATTTTTACCCATTGCGGGTTAATCATTTTTTAAGGATTAATAATATCTCAATAGAGACGAAGATGTAAATTATTTGGAAACAGAATATGGTAGTCGAGGCGTTTACAGGACTTATGACCTGTCATTATCTTGATAAATGGCGCACAACACTGTGAAGTTATTAAAAAATTGTAAGAGACCAGAGCAAGCAAGACCATGTACGCGTCTAGACCGACTGGAATAAGACCTGTAGGAGGGGCTAGACAGCGCCTAATGGACAATGTTCTGGCTGATCTGGCTAGGTTGGGCGAATCGGACTGCTGGGAACAAAAGGCGCAGGATCGAGGAGCTTGGCGAAAAATCATCAAGGAGCCTAAAACTCTTCAAGAATTGTTTGGTCATAGAAAGTAAGTAATGTTAATGTAAATTTTTAGTTCAGTTCAATGGAAGCTAAAATCGTATATATAAAACCCAATGCGTATTTTTTTTATTATGTAATATTGTTTTCGAATTGTTTTATTATATAATATTGTTTCCAAAAATCAGTTGCAGCATTCGTATTTAGATTAGATTTAAACACGTTTTAATGCGTCATTGAGGTGATTACGTCTCGAAAACGGCGAAAATTTAGTATATTATTGCTTTTTTTCTTTACAAATCAGGTTTATTATAAAAAAATAAATGTACATTTCACAATAAAATATACATTAATACAATTTATATAATAAACTCTTTGAAAATATATTTATATTATTTGTAAATAATAATAAATATTTACAGGTGATAATATAATGAAAATATATTAATTTTTTCCCCTGTAAGAAATGATCGACTTTTCAAAAAACGTCTTAATCCAAACCGAATTGAATGGTTACAAATCGCTTTGTTGGTGAACTTTGGAGGATTACATTATTTGTGCCTGCCGAAACTAGGAACATAAAAGACCTCGGTTAAACACGCGTCACTTTTATTGTTCTATAGAATAAACATGATGAAACCCCAACAATAAAAAGCGTAGATACATTGTTCTGGAAAAGTAATAAATCAAAGCGAAATATGAGGACGGCTTTTTATGGCATCGATTCAACAAAGGTGTGGAATGGCGAGCGCTACTGTATTTAATTCAAATATATGGGATATCCAATCCATTCGGGTGCAACAATTGTCCTATTGTCGGGGCACATCTGCCGGCTATTAGCGGAGGACAGGCAGCCGGCTGACTCGTCGTGATTCGTCCTGTTGCTCGTGACAGGACGCGAATAGCCTCGATACCAACCTGGTCCCGGGCGCCGGCCAACTCCGCAACTTGTAGCAGGAATTAGGCAAAACTTTCTGTGCCGCGAGATGTTTCCCTAGCCGAGCGCCGGTTTTATTTCACTCCAGACGGCTGCTAGATTTAATTTTATATTTTAATGGATGTCTTTTTTGGAGAAAGTTCCTTAATCCAACAAACTCGAAAGGTAGGTTTAGCAGTAATTCCTGCTCTTAGGAAAGTTTCTTTGGGCATATAAGTGCTTACCCCCCACATAAATATTCACCGTTCTCCACAGAATAATAAGTATATATTCTATCATACTTGCACACTATAAAAATGTTATGAAGTATTAATGTGTGACATCATACAATATGACGTGATACGCGTGGTGGAAGCTCAATTGATTGTACAAATGGCAACTATTATAGTATTTTTTTAAAATAATAAGTGAGTGATATTTTATATACTCGTATAATAATTATAAGGAGCCATGTTTAAGCGGTACATAGCTAATCTCCAGATAAAATGTTGATAAGATTAATTCTGGGATCTACCGGCTTTACTTAAAGTGAAATAAACTAACCATCACGCCGTCTCCCCGAAGGGATAGGCAAAAGGAATGGACTACCACACTTTAACCGATGAGACACTCCAATGTGAAATAATTTGTTTAATTTCGCTTCGGATTTGTAATTCGTTTCTTAAGCCATGTTATTATACTTTTATTATCTTTGAATATATTTGTATTTTTTTTCTTCATAATCGTTTAGAGGATAAAAGATTTCAGGGATATTCCAGGTGCTACGTGAAGAGTTCCAATAATTATGCTTTATACATAAATTGTGAAAAGCAACAATATAGTTACTTATTGTTTCTTGAACAATAATGTAAAACTCTATATTAAATAATTAATACGAAAGAAAACGTCAGTTTTCTAGAAGTTTTATTAAATTATATGGGAATGACATGTTTCGCCCTTCTAAGGCATTATCAAATGTAAAAATAGTTACTCTTGAATAGTTAAAATGATGTTACTATAGAATTTTTCCGATATTAGCAAGTGCATATATTGAAGTGATGTTGCGTTGTTTTCAATCATCTTGAAGATAGAAACTGAAAATATCTTCGAAATCCCAAGATCTGTGATCCTAATTATGATAATCCACGCAGATCTTATCTACAATAGTTACATAATAAAACAAACACAATAATTACAAGTTTTCGAGAATAATGAATTAAAGATTAAAAAGCATAATTTATTCAGTTGAAATACGATAGTTAAATAGAATGTGTGAAAAGAAATAAAGAGGGAATTGTTAAATTAGATCAACGCGTCCCAAGTAAAATTATGAATATTTAATACTTGTAAAACAATACTTTATTTTTAACTTAAAAATTCAATGAACACAATCAAGTTTCGGACACAGATGCCCTTCATCAGTGTTTTGTATACGTAATTTTTTTTGTAATTTTTTTGTTTTGACAGATGTTAAAAAAAATATTTTAAAAATGTCATAGAAGAATCGAAAAATATATCGTTATCGCTTTTTACAGAATATATTGTATAACAAAGTAATAAATATTGTTCAATATGAATCCGCAAAACAAAGTAATGGTTAATATAATATATAAGAAATAGTTCTTGTACTTCTTAAGAAACTATTATAGTTTTTTGTTATTTAATATAAGTGTTTACCATATAGCTAAGCTTAAATGGTCACTTGCAGGACATGTTGCCAGATTGGTAGACGATAGATGAACCAGAAGGGTGGTAGAGCGGAGACCCCGCGAAGTTACAAGAAACAGAGGGAGACCCCACACACGTTGGTCCGATGACATTGGAAGAATTGCTGGCGATTGGATGCGAAATGCACTAGACAGGAATACGTGAAGAAGTATAGGGGAGGCCTATGTCCTGCAGTGGACGACAACGGCTGTTTAAGTAAGTAGGTAAGTACTATAAGTAATTATACTACATTTTTTGTATTAAAATTGTGCATATTTCAATTTATCAATTTATAATGTAACCGAAGGTGGAAAAATGCTTTTAAGGGAAATTATCCTTACAATTAAATAAAATCTGAAGCGTAATTAAAATACCACGCATTTCAACGATAAAAATGTTCGCGTCTTCAATGTAAATGGAGAAAAAAAAATCTATTAAAAGCTTTAAAGGTCTAATTCAAAAAGAAAGGTAAAGGGTTCCGGCGTGCGTCATTTTCATTAAAAAGTCGTTAAAAAATGGCACCCGTATTAAAAAAAACGTGGTAATTTTTTGAATACATTATCGTTGAAAAATCTGTAAATTCCGAACGCTTCAGCACTCTGTGAACTCCGCCTGGACAAAAGATTGAATAATGTGCATTTAAAATATATGTGTGTGTGTGTTCTAACTATGTGCCTGGCTTAAAAGTGGGGTTGCTATGGCGCGTGTTGCGAACCGTGCTTCGTAATGTGATGCATGGGCATAGCGATCCAGTATTTAATGCCTTGCTTAGTCCAATTTGTAGTATATTTTTTCCTCCTTGCTATAGACCAGACTTCAAGGAGTCGATTTTGGCCAGCAATGTGTTCAAAAGGGGGATTCATGAGTTATAAATGATAAACTGAGATCCTCATGAGATCCTCGAGAATGGATTCATTTAGGCAGACCGTCACGAAAACTTTGGCTTCCCGTAAATATAATTATAACCTCACATATCACCTATGCAGGTACTTACGTAATACTTAGTACTAATAGACACAAAATCTCTTATTATATGTATATATTATATTATATAATATCATAAATTTGTCGCTCCTATAAACACATTTTTGTGTATGTATTATTTGTATTATATATAAAAATGTTGAATTTGTATAACTATAATATTAAAGGTGTAATTAATGTATTAATTATTAAAAAAAAGAAAGCTAATATCAAAGATTTACTAACTAACTAACTAACTAACCATCACGCCGTCTCCCCGAAGGGGTAGGCAGAAAGAATGGACTGCCACACTTTTCTTTCCTGACATATTTCTCTCGCTTCCTCAACATTCATACATAGTGTCATGCACGCGCGTCGATTTCTCTGACTCCTCACATGGCCGACATTCAATATTTGATTTATTTGATCGTGCCACGTTTTCCTCGGTCTTCCTCTATTTCTGGTTCCATTTACATCATTAACATATAATTTTTTTACCATTCTTTCTTCATTCATTCTTTCCATATGTCCTAACCATCTTAATGATCCTTTCATTATTTTGTTCATGACACCATCAAAGATTTATATTAATTATATTAAAATTTATTTTACAATATGAGCAGAAAATAGCTCATTATTGTGAAAAGGGAATCTGGTCGTGTCCAGGCTTGAAACCATGTTCCCTGCATCAGGAGCCAAGCGTTCTATCCCCTTGACCACCATCCGATTTATTTTTCACCCCGAGATTTATTTTCTACGGTAAACCCTATAAAGGTGGTAGCGCTGTGCCAGCTTCAAAAATAAATATATAGTTGGCGAATTTGTAAAACAAAGTAATATTAAATTAGAAAGTAGAAAAAAAATGGCACGTGATGTTCAAATACATCCATCTTTATTATTCAATGTCTTATAAAGGAATATCTTATCATTATTTCCCCAAATTAGTCTTTCAAACAACTTTTTTATATTGGATTTTAATATTTTAAAGACTTACTGTTTATAGTACTTTGAATATGCCTGTGTAATAAAGTAAATTTCGATATTTTTATGAATTAAAACAATGTTTATTTTCCATAATGACCGTGTTTTAATTCACAAAAAATCGGCATTATGGAATTCCACAGTGTTAACGCCTAAAGTTTATCTATAAAGTAAGTTTCGTTACAATAAAATGTTAATGTCATTGGGATGAATTTACATCCCTTAAAAAATTAGCACCAATACAAAAGCGAATTAAAAAACCAGCCGTAAACAGAATTCGTGCTCTGGGGAGGGTGAGGACGAATTTTTGATACTTAACCATATGCAGTACCTACCCCAGTGAAGCATGAACGTCGGTACACGTTATTAGAGGGGCTTCCCCCTTTGTTTGTGATATATACCACTTGTATGAGCTGCGCACCTGGTTAGGGCTTTCTAGTTTGGAACCAGATTTCAAAAAAAAAAAATGAATACCGGATGACCGGTGCGCATTTGTTTAGGGGTTATTAGTGTTGTTATTTATTTCATGTCATAGATAAAGGTTCACAACATTGTTACAAAAGCACAGTAATGTACACAAATTTAAAAAAATAAAGTATTTGCAGGAACTAATTGCGTAATTATTCATCATAATATGAATGTCGTTTATTGATGTTTCTTGGTAGAATTTCATTGTAAATAATGAATAAAATAAAAAAATTATATGATTTTAGTTTTTTTCTTATTGATTTTTAGCTTTGACCGGTTTCACAGACCAAAATATGACAGCGACCGAAGCTAAAAATCAAGTGGAATAAAAGTGAATACATATTTTAAATATAAAAATATATACATATAATTATGTTTTTCATTTACAATATATTATTAAACTATTAATTGTTTATGAGTTTGTGATACATTTTCATTGAAATGCATTGATTAAAGCTATTTCTTCCATTTTCACCATTACTTTGGGTTGCGGGTTCATAGTTGAACAATATATGTATAAATGATCTAATAAATTTAGCTTAAATTTCAATGAATGATTCATATCTTTGTCGCAAGACTAATCGTGGGCCCCAATAAGAATTAAAAAGATTATTTTGACAACAAATGCAAAATAGCAAATGTCAAGACTGACCACATTCGTAATAAAATTTGTTTTGTATGTATTATATTTTTAACGACACTCATGAAGGGCTTCTGTGTTCCGAAACGTGTTGGCATTTTTATTTTTTTATATATATGTAAAAATAAAGTGTTGTTACGAAGAAAGAAAAAAATATTTTGTTCAATATTTTTTACTATGTAAAACAACACTTTACTGAAAATAAAAATAAAATATTTTTGTTAAATAAACACAAACAGGTTTCGGGACACAGAAGCCCTTCATCAGTGTTGTTAAATATTATATATACAAAATAATTTTGAATATTATATATACAAAATATTTAAACAAAATTTACATTAATGAGGACAGTTTTGCCAGATGTTAAAATTAAAATTTTCGAACATTTTATGCATTTACACGCACGGGTATTATAATATACATATAATCATTCATATTATAAAATGTCACTAACAAGAATGTGAGGGAAAATAATCAAATCAAATCAAATCAAATCAAATCAGTTTATTTCATCAACAGACATTACAAAATTTATTTTTAAGGCATCTATTGAGAACAGGTAAAATAATATATTATGTATAGTATACTACCAGAAACGCATAAGAGATGGTTCAACATTAGGAAGACAGGATACTCTCCAGAATTAAGAGTATTTGCCTTCTGAACGTACTTTCACTAACATGAAAGACGTCGATCTCCGAGGAGACCGCGTTCAGCAGACTAATTGCTCTTCCCACCGGTGTCACCAGAGGCAGATTGGTTCTGGCGGCCGGTAGGTAAAACAATCTGTGCTGTCGCTGTCGGAGATATCTATCGGGCACAAAAAGCCGAACACCCTCCAGTACGGCCGAGTTCTCGAAGTATCCCCTAATTAATCTAAAGAAATGGGTAATTAGATGTCCATCTCTTCGAAGCTGTAGAGAATTGGTTCAAATAATGTTTGATAGAGTGTCTAATGATGAAGTAAGAGAAGAATGGAAGGCGGATGAATGCTTCCTTAATAAAACTAAGATAGGGTCACTGAGATGATTTGGACATATGGACCGAATGGATGAGGGAAGTATGGTTAAAATATATATCCAAGTAGTGTGAATGGAAAAAAGTCGAGAAAGGTCAAGAAAGACATAACATGACCAAATTAATGAATATCTGAAAGGCAGCAATGTTTGAAGTAGGAACAATCGACGTGGGGCCATGTCATGATGTGCGAATGTAGAAGAGGCGCGTGAGTCATGTCGGGATAGAACAATATGGTGATCCTCCTCTCCACCCACACCTTCGGAAAACGGCGTTATGGTAAGTTAGTGAGTTAGCATGTAATTGAACACAAATAATTTAATAAGTTTGTGAAGTAAGTTTAAAAGGTTTCACTCCTCTCAGCAGTAAGTTATCAAATGACGAAAAAAAATATTCTGCAAAATAAACAATGAAGGACTTTATACATATATATTATATATTGTTCATTGGCTATACTGATCTCAACTAAAAGCACTCGAGCCAGTATACGTGTTGCTGTATGTGCACCAGAGAGTTTCTTCGGCTGAGCACTTGAACATAGGAAATTACCTCTTCACGTTATAAAAGCTACTAATTTTAACTACCACACTTTTAAAGACAAACAATTAATGGCTTCGGATAATGAAAAAAATAGAACGATTTTATTATAATTTAAACGGCTTCCCCATTTTGAAAATGAAACAAACTGGTGCCACCATAACATACAGAATAGTGAGAATTTATGGAATAAAACATATTCTTCTTCTCTGGTTTCAATCCTGGAATTGGTTTGCAGCAATTTACTCTATCCTTCTCTTCCATTCTTCCCTGTCTTGTGCGGCTCTTTTGAAATCTGCATATGATGAGCAGCGCACGTCCACCAACAGGTCCTCCAGGTACTCTCGGCGTGGGCGTCCCCTAGAGTTTGTCCCCTCGCTCGCATATTATAATATCAAAATGTCTGTCAACAATATTTAGAAATTTAGATGACATACAATTTAAGCATCTGGTAATGTCGGTAGAGATAAAGTAATCAAGCTGCTGAATATGATCGTTTCGGAGATAGGCCTTTTTCATTTTGATGAAACAATGCTTGATAATAAGATAAAAATATTGGAGAGTATTGAGTCTCATAAGGGTTGTAATTATTATTATTTTCCCTGTGGTAAATTTTTGATAATAATCTACATTTGAATTTTTTTTTATTTGGTTTGAATTGAATTGATTTATTTTATATATTCTATATTCGCCATAACTTCGTGTTGCGAATGTTTAATGTTTCTATTTTATATATTTTGTATACAAGACACACTTTATTAAAAAAATTAAAATTAAAAATCAGACATGTTTCGGACAAACAAGCTCTTCATTCGTGATATATGATAAATAATATGTAAATATTACAAATATTATTTAAAAAATCACGAATGTTGTCAGTTTTGACAGATATTAAAATGATTTTAATAATAATAAACCATCTTCTGTTGTCAAAAATCATTTTAATATCAAAATACACCACATTCGTGAATTTTTTAAGAAAATATTTGTAATATTGATCATGTAGCACTGATGAAGCGCTTGTGTGTCCGAAACATGTTTTTTGAAATTTTTTAATAGTGTGTGTATTGTATACAAATTATATAAAAAATAAACATTATATATTATATTTAATATTAACAAAAAACTTCTAGAAAACAGACCTTGACATAAGCTATTATAAAAGTATAAGGAGGATATATTCGTTTAAAATTACTTTGTTTATTCATATATATTATTTGTTAATTAAAATATTAATAAAAAACAATTTTCTGTTATTTAAAACACTGTTTTATTTTTACATTTATTAGTTTATTTTTCTCGACACGTTTCGAAGGATTGAAACCTTCATCATCAGGCAACGAAATAAACTGAGTTTTACAGTATTTTAATTCATAAAAAATAATCATTACGGAATTCCACAATGTTACCGCTTTTCGTTTCGTTTTTCTGATTAAAATTATTTCATTATTCGCACATTTACATTTACGAGATCTAAATATTTATCAATATGATATAATATAATATATTATGTGGTTCAATGTGTTATCACTTAAACTATTAATTATATAACTGTAAACATGTTAAACCACCTCTAAAGTTATACCAATGAACCGTCTAGACACATTGGAAATGTGGACACATCGAGGAATGCTTTGTATATGCTGTACAAACTTGATAAGCAACTTTGGGGTTTTGGAAAGGGCAAGCACAAGTAGAGAGCTGTGTATAATTATTTAAGTCAGAAAACTAGTATATTGTGGTATAGTTGGGACATGTAATAAAACATTTTACACCGATGAATGATTAGAACCACACAAAACATGTGTATTTAAAAAGTAGGTAAAGTGTGATTTTTTAACGATGTTAACATATATTATATTTTGATGAAAACGTACGTATTTATCAGTGATTATCAAATGGTCTTTATAGACCCCCCATGGGTCTACGACAATTGTAAAAAAAATTGGGGGTCCATGAGGAGTAAATGGGGGTCCACGAGATGGTTCAACTAAATTGAAGCCGAATATTGAAACGCAAAACGAATGTCGAAATCGTTGGCGAACATCTTTTATCTTTTTAGCTCATTTGATGAAATTGGATTATATATTTTTTTAGTTCGTTTGGCAAAGATCGGACATTGGATTTTCAAAAAAGAGCCCAAATTTTCTCCAAAGCTAAAAAAAATCGACAACGAATTTTGGCCGGAAAAAAATTTCATTTTAGGAATGCAGGAGGTCGACACAAAATAGAAGAAATCGGCAAGGGATCTACAGGACAAAAAAGTTTCGGGATCTCTGGTATGTATAGAAGTTATATTCTATTTTACGGAAGTCACATGTCGTCAATCTCGTAAAATATAATAAATTTAGAAATCGTACGTTTTCACCAATATTAAATATTAAATTTATAGTTCGATATATTACATATTAGGATTATGGATGAACCCTATTATAGCTGAATCAATAATAAAGGCGAGTAGGGTGAAAATGTTAAACACGTAAAAAAATATTACAAAAAGAATAAATGTTCATAGCTCGGAAATAAATTTTTAAGTCTACGATATATATAGAGGTATGCACACACATTAATCCTACTTTTATCTTTCTTTTACCAAGATAATGCTTTTGTTTCACACAATTTAATTTCATAACATGATTTACATTAATTTCTATTCTCACATCGTTCTACTCATTTCGTCCTGATGAACATTGTTAAGAATTGTCTTTTCCCCACATTACCCCGCTCTATACAATATAACGTCGCTGTTTGTGATTCGCTTCAGATACGCAAGTACAAAATAAAGTTGTGTTCTCGAATTAAGCGCAATCAACAGGCAAAGTTCGTAAAGTGTAAAATTGAGCATGAATCTGATACTTGTAATTAACGTTGCAAACACGATCTTTGATATTCCAGCGCGGTTAGTTCAAAACAATAACTTAAATCGTCCGCATTGCAAACAATGTCCAAGCTAATCCTCCAACCCGCCCCGAGCCAGAGATTTCGGTGTATGGCTTCCTGGGTACAAGCAGATCTATGGGTGGTGTAATAATGGAACCCCTTCGGTGATTTAAAACTCGAATTTGGAAACAAACAAGAGTCTAACATAATAAAAATACAAGAAAATATTAAACGGGGGAAGGTAATATGAATGGACCGCCAACCTGTTCTTTCCTGACATAATTCTCACGTTTCGCGCCATGGAAAGAGCCATGCTTAGAATAACCTTGAGGGATAGATTTAGAAACGATTTTATTCGACAACAAACCAAGGTGGCTGAGGTGGCTCTAAGGATAGGCGGGCTGAAGTGGCGATGGGCTGGCCACGTCTGCCGGAGAACCGACGGCCGATGGGGGGACGGGTTCTGGAGACCGCGTACAGGATTACATAGAGTTGGACGTCCCCCTGCCCACTGGACCGACGATCTGAAGAGGATTGCTGGACATGGATGGATGGGAGCGGCAATGGATAGGGGGCGGTGACGTGCTTTGGGAGAGGCCTACATTCAGCATTGGATGACAGACGGCTGATGATGATGATGATGTGTCATGCACGCAAGTGGATTTCTCCGACTCCTCGTGTGGCGTTATTTCATTTTTGATTAATTTGATCGCCGCGTTTTCCCCGGTCTTCATCTGTTTCTTGTTCCATTTACATCCTTAACATGTACTTTCTTCATTCATTATTTTAATCTGTCATAAATTATTTCATTATTCAATACGAATGAAATGAAACGTTTTACCATGCTCACAAAAGAAATTTGCCTTAATAAGTCGGAACTTATCCATATAATAAAACTCTAAAAACTGGATGTTTTTATTCCCATTAATTATTTAATAGGGTGTGTTTTATAATTTCTCAAGAAACAATAAATGACTTCTTTATTATTTTTTATAACACTTTCTTTCGCACTCTATTCAATAAATCTTTATATGATAGAGTGTCAAATGCAAATATAAGAAAATGAAATACTCTAATTTCAATCTTTCTTAAAATTTTCAATCGTCTTATTCTCCAAAAGGAGAATAAGGACGAGAATTGGCAGGATTGCAATTTTCACCTAAGAAACTCCAAGAACAAAAAGTAAGAAATAAAAGACAACGATGTTTGACTCTGAACAATCAACGAGCAAGCACGCAAAACTATTCGGGAAAATGTAGGTATACAGAAATGGAACTAGTTAGTACATGCCAGTGCCGGATTAGTCATATAGCTGAAGTAGCGAGTGCTGCGGGCCCCGCAACTATAGACTCTCATGTATGGAAGTGAAGCATGAAACTTGCAAAATAAAGGAGAAAGCAGAATACATGCAGTAGAAATGAGATCTTTTAGACGAATGTGTGTTAAATCTGTATATCATCAGCCGTCTGTCATCCACTGCTGAATGTAGGCCTCTCCCAAAGCCCGCTACCGCCCCCTATCCATTGCCGCACCCATCCATTCATGTCCAGCAATCCTCTTCAGATTGTCGGTCCAGCGGGCAGGGGGACGTCCAAACCGGAAATCTGTATATATAATAATTACTGTAAATGTGTAATAAATCTTGTAATAATTACTGTAAATGTGTAATAAATCCATTGTAAACAATAAATTCAATCCCAACTTTTATTTAACTAATAGGTACTGTAATCTGCCATAATTATCTTTGTTTCAGAACTCCAAGGAAATTCCCAGACAGCAGCAACCGGACCACAAGACATTTGAAATATTTAAACTTAATTATCTCAAACACAAAAATTACATTATATAGAATCATTACGAGAATCAGCCACCCTAGTAATTGCTTTTTAATTATATAGTAAGCAAACTAACACAAAACATAATAAATTTTCATTATATAGAATCATTTCAACTACAATTTAATAACAGTAATACATTATTTAGAATCAGGAAAAAAATGTGTAACCACCCCCCCCCCCTATCATTTATTATATAAACCAAATAAATTTTGATGTAGGTACCAGAAAGACCGAAACCGGTCGAACATAAACAAAAGTGGAAGCACACTAAATACATAATAATAAACACATTTTGTATCAATTCTGTTTTGTTTTCATATGCATAAAATTAATATAAAGTGTTACGAACAAAATCATGAAATGATCATTAAGATGGTTTGTACACATGAACAGAGTGAATTAAAAAATATTGGTAAAGAATGTTAATGTTAACGAAACAAGAAATATACAAAGACCACGGAAAACGTGGCACGATCAAATCAATCAAATATTAAATGCCGGTCACGCGAGGAGTCGAAGAAATCGACGTGCATGAAGCGATAGAAGTATGTCAGAAAAGAATAGTGTTGCCGCCCAATCTTTCCGGCTATCTATTCGGCGATACGACGTGATGGTAGTTATTTATTAAAAGTTGTGTTGATGATGTTGTTTTTATTATCATACAAAATCCAGGGCTCCTTGGTGGTAACATTTGCTTCGGCCCCACGCTTGTTTAATTCGGCACTGTACAGTGTATGTCGGGATAGAAGGGTACAGTAATTCATCCTTCCCCTTGGGAAAACAGCGTGATGGTTTGTTAGATAGAACGAGAATATTGATTGATATTCCATTAAGAGGTAACTATACCCCATTTCATGCGTTACAATTTTCGCGTTTACGCAGCCCATGAGTAATAGTTTTCAATATATTATTATCAATAGATGTACTACAATTTTTGAGTTTTTTTTTATTGTATTTTATATTTCTAATTCTTCTTCATCTTCTTTTTCTTATTCTTATTCTTCTTAGTCCTTGCGATTTGTTTCTTATGAGGAACTGGCGTCCTACGAGGTCGACTCTCAGCTGTCAATCCACCTCTTTGGTGGTCTGCCCGGGGGTCGTCTACCTTGAGCTTGGTGTGAAACGCAATGAGTCTGGATGTATGGATTCTTCTCACGTATGCATACCAGTATCTTCTACTTTGCAATCCCCACCTAACGACATCCTCGACCTCGCATATTTCCATATCCTTGAGTTCCTAATTCTATCGCGTATTGTTTTACTAAGTAAAGTTAAACAAGACTTGAAATCCCGAAAATAAAAAAGGATTTTTAATGAAGATACGACAACTAGAGTCTTCAGAATGGCGAGAGTGCTCGATTCCCGGTATTGGCAGGATGCTTGTCAGACTGTCTTTATTTTGATGTAGAATTCACGTAACAATAAAATAGCGATAGATTAAATAACAGCAAAAATGTTACACTTTGCTGCAAACCAAACCCTTGGATTGAATCAAGCGAAGAGAATGAAAATAAAAATGGGCTTCAGAATTTACAGCTTTAAGTTTCTTTTTAATTTCAGAACATTCACGTATTCATTTTTTTAAATTAAAATACGTATTTAAAATGGTGGTCTCCAGAGTCTAGGGTCTCTGGTAAAGATTCCGTAGGGTTGGACGTCACCCCTGCCTGCTGGACCGACGATATTTATATGAAAGATTAGTTGAGCCAAAGCGTTCCCCTAGTACAAATTTCGGGAATCGAGCATTTGCGGTAGTCGGTCCTTCAGCTTGGAACAATCTTCCTTCACACCTCAGATGCATAAATGATCCGACAGAGATCTAAGCTGAAACCCCATCTTTTTCGTATTTCATACCCAATTTAAAACTTGCATATTTGTTCTATTATACTTTCTAATCGATTGCGAATATCAATCAGATGCAGCGTTCACATTTAGATTAAAAACACGTCTTAATGCGCCCTTGAGGTGATAACATCACAAAAATGGCGCTTTAAAAGTTAGCATATTATTATTATTATTATTAAGGACTTTAGACGTGGATGGATAAGAGTGGCAATGGATAGGAGGCAGTAGCGTGTTTTGGGAGAGGCCTACGTCCAGCAGTGGATGACAGACGGTTGATTAGAAGAAGCAATGAACTTACGTCATCTGTTACAGTGATTAAACGTACTCTTACTTAGACCATATCCCAATTGATATTTTTCATAGGAAATCGGAGATTGAAAAAATATATACGCTTCGCTTAATAATAAATATAGCACAAGTGGAAACGGTTAAATAATATAATTTAACAGTATACCGGTTCAATCGGATTTTACTTGGTAAATAAAATGATTATATTTCACGAAGAATTTATTACATAACATTAGCAAACAAAACACTACCCCTGCTTAGTGGAGCGGACGCACGGGTCGCGGGCGGCGGGCCGCCGGAGGGGCGGTTGTTTACGTGTATGAAGGAGAACCTACCTACCACATAAAAATAAATATCCATTAATCAACGGAGTTTAATTACTGTCACAAATCAGCAAAATTAATACATTTATCAGAGGACGTGTTTCTCTTGGGTCTGATCCATCGAAGCTTTGTTCACGAAAACATTTTATTCTATATTCATTACGAATTACAAGTAAATTCGCGTCGTGTTTTTGCTCTACAGAGTTTATCATACAAACAAGTGTTTGTGTACGTGCACTTATTTTAAGGGCATTTCTAATTTTTGCACGAACAAAATAGAGTTAAACAAACAAACTGATAACGTTTCTCTGTAAACAAATTGAGGTACATAATTAAACTAGATATCAGGTTACATTCTCTTAGAGTAGATTAGCATAATCTAATTACATGGAACGTGCTATTTTTGAATTCATTAACATTCGTCGTCCTCGAGTGAACTTAGGAATTAACAAGGAAAAAGTGTTCACGGAAGACGTAGAAAGCAGCGCGAAGGAAGCACATCTGACCTAACTTTTCGGCGGTGATTCGTTAATAATGCAGCCGACGAGAGAAACTTTTCATAAATACGAGGGAGCGCGCGCCGCCCGGCACGTGAGATTTTAATAATACGGATACAGCCAGGGGTCGGGGGACAGGAGACGTGCTCGGTCCAGGTGCGAATGCCGACCCTTTTTATTGAATCGCACTAAACAAACGCCACGTGTTGCTCTCCCCGAGAATAAAATAAGCCACACGGTGTTCCGAGAGGCGCTATCGTTGCCCGGGATCTACATCGCTCACGGAATTATTCCGAGGATCATGAATTAAACATTTGCCGAGTGTGCGTTATGTGCACGATTTGTTTGCATGTTAATTGGCTGACTGGCAGACGTATGGCAGCCAGCAGATAATTATTTTGAGACATTAACTAATACACGGGAGATTAAAGATTCCATTCCGCTAGCGCTAACGAGCGCCGAGTTGCTCCACATCAATCTTTGCTGTGGATTTCAA
Source organism: Lepidostoma basale (assembly GCA_022606425.2). Classification (NCBI taxonomy): domain Eukaryota; kingdom Metazoa; phylum Arthropoda; class Insecta; order Trichoptera; family Lepidostomatidae; genus Lepidostoma; species Lepidostoma basale. The sequence goes on from JAHDVF020000882.1 coordinate 598,251, forward strand.
ATCTGAGAACAAATTTGCTTTAGTGCTCTGATGCGATAATCTTTTATTAAACCTAAGATCGCTTATTACTTGTTGACAACTTGCGAATTTCTTCTCAATGTGTATGAAAAAGCTTTCTTATTTATTTATTTTTGAATATAACAGGTCATTCGAACCCAATTACTGTATACAATTTATTTTTAACTATTATAATATATTGATTCTCATAATATGTGATAGGTAGCTAATCTATCGCCTTTTTATTGTCACGTGAATTCTACACAGACCAAAGACTGCGATAATCACACTGCCACCGCTGAGAATAAAACACGGAACCTTCGGTATGGTAATCAGAGCTTTTACCACTCTGCCACGAAGGTCGTTATAATTAATAAAAGAATTTTTTTGAACATGTACTCGTATATTTATATTTTTGGATACCTAATTTTTTTAAACCTTACCTCTAAGCACTTATCATGTATCTGTCATCGCTTCGCGGCACATTCTTCGTCGTGTGTTTTCAATACAAAGTCTCTTTCAAACCGATGTTTTCTTACAAACCAAATAATTATAGCAACAATCGATTACACTCGTATTATAAAAGTATCTTCCTCGAATATCATAGGATCATAAAATATACGCCCGAGATCCTGATGCGCACGACTTATTGATCTGACTAAAATTAGTCGTTGCGGACAAATAGTCAATAAGCTTATGACGTTAACAGTTTGTTATGATATACCATCGTTATGAACTATTTATGAGTTAAAATAAATTTATTGAAAGCATGGAATTCCATTGTAATACACTTTGGAATTGAAAAATAACGCTGTTTATTTTCACATAAATATTAAATATCACGACATGTTATCACGACATGAAAGCGAAAATGGCCGTTCACAATGGAGTTCTTGTCCCAACCCTTATGTATGGAAGCGAAATATGTAACTGGCATATGAAAGATGTGAGCAGAATAAATGCGGTAGAGATGAGGTCCCTAAGACGTATGTGTGGTAGAACGATTTATGACAGAATCTCAAATGCTGATTTAATAAAAGGAATGTAGAGCGAAAGAAGGTATTATGAACAAAATTATGAAAGGATCGCTGCGTTGGTGAATATATATATATGGAGCGCATGGGTGAAGAAAAAATGGTTAAAAAAGTATATGTTAACGATGTAAATGGAGTGCGGAGTCGAGGTAGACCGAGGAAAACATGGCATGACCAAATTAATCAAATTTTAAAGGTCGGTCATGTCAGAAGCTGGAAGAATCGACGTGCGTGTATGACTCGCTGTAAAAATGTGGAGGAATCTAGAGAGGTATGTCAGGATAGAGTAGTGTGGTGGTCCATTGTCTCTGCCTACCCCTGGAAAAGAAAGAGTATTAAAACACATTTAAAAATCGATTTAATATTAAAGGAACAATGCATTTGAATATAAAATAAAATTACCTGGACTAATTGCTTTAAGAAATAATAATTAATTTTTGACAGCAATAATACGTAATAATTCTAAGTGATAATATAAAAATGTAATTTGGAAAAAACGTACATTTGAAAAGACATATTTTGCGAAAATATTAATAATTAATTAATCTGAATTGAAAATATTATTGGGAATGGGAGTTTTGAAGATTAAAAGCAGAAAGGGTATTTGAGGAGAAAGTAGTTAATGGAGGAATCTGATGATTCATAATGTTTTCTCCCAATTTCACCCACTTAAGGATTTCTAAAGATTCCAGTTTGTTAAATTTACGTCTGTGGTTATTTGTGTGTAGAAATATGCTATCTGCTCTGTCCAAACTATGGTCAGATTCGATACAATGATAGCCAATCTCAGAAAAAATCATACGTTTGGTGAAAGATTGGTTGTTTTTATTGATACACTAAAATACATTAATACGAATGAAAACTGATGTTTTCTAGAAGGTTTATTATATTTTATGTGAATGACATATTTTGCCTGTCAAAGGCATGATCAAATATAGCTACATTTACTTTTGATAATGCCTAAGACAGGCGAAACATGGCATTCACAAAAAAAAAATAGAAAATTTATGTTTTCATTCGAATTAATCATTTAAACTAACTAACTGACTAACCATCACGCCGTCTCCCCGAAGGGGTAGGCAGAAAGAATGGACTGCCACATTTTTTTTCCTGACATATTTCTATCGCTTCATCAACATTCATACATCGTGTCATGCACGCGCGTCGATTTCTCTGACTCCTCGCATGGCCGACATTCAATATTTGATTTATTTGATCGTGCCACGTTTTCCTCGGTCTACCTCTATTTCTGGTTCCATTTACATCATAAACATATAATTGTTTTACCATTCTTTCTTCATTCATTCTTTCCATATGTCCAAACCATATTAATGATCCTTTCATTATTTTGTTCATGACACCATCATTCGCACCGCATTCCCTTCTTATATTTTCATTTGACACTCTATCATACACAGAGTATCCACACATTCGTCTAAGATATCTCATTTCTACTGCATTTATTTAACTTTCATCCTTTTTTTGTCAGTTCCATGCTTCGCTTCCATACATAAGGGTCGGTAGAAGAACACCATTGTGCACTGCCATTCTAGCTATGACAGTGCACAATGTACACAATCATTTAATATGAAGTTATATATCGTTGTTCAAGAAACAATAAACTGACATGTGTAATCAAATCTACATAGATGGCCAATTGAAACTGACACGTGAAGATATGAAATACACTTTTTTACACTTTTTTCCACTTTTCAGCATATTTTTTTATATTATACGTTATCGTGGTACAAAATTCTCGTTCTCACAACGATGAAGTATAACATTTTCGAAAAGTGTAGTAAAAATAGCTTTACTAAAACCAATAAAAGAATCAAAATTACGTAAAATATTAATCACCTCAGTATTTATCACCATGCTATGAGCTATCTCGAAAAATTATTTTATTTGAACGTGTTATGAGTTCAAATTAAAAAAAAAATGTCACATGCTTTTAAGAGTCGCCCCACGAGAATGGATTTGAGTGTCCAGTGACGCGCGACTTCATTCCTATCGTGACGTTGGGCCGACAAGAAGAGTATATGTGAATGTGCATGTGTACGTTTCTTTTGAATTTTATATAATCTGACGTTTTAATAATGAAACAACACTTTATATAGGAAATTATTTATTAATATCGTTACTTTTAGCTCATATAATTTTAAATCCCGCATTTTTTTTATATTATACTCATAGTTTAATCCTGCTTATAATGTATGATTTTACCACCGTAATGCGAATAGTAACATTTTTCTAATATTTAACTTATTGAAATAATTCGTTTACGCATGTCTAAGATGATGGTGTAATTACACCTGAAATATTTTCGTTGGAAAGTGCGATTGAGGGTCGCCCCACCATGGTAAGGTGACGTAGGCAGTTTCCCTTCGGGGTATATCTCAAGTTCCGTGACCCTAGTTCTAGTCAGCTCAAGAATAAGTCACTGTTGTTACTAGCTACTTGTCAAGTAGGGTTTAACATCGGCAGAGTGTGTTAAAGCCCATTCAGAAGATAATATATTGTACTTGAAAAGAAATCGCTTTTTAGCCCCTTTTTACGTCTAAATGTACTTTAAAAAATAAATTGACAATTGTTTGATATCATTTCTACTTTGATAGTTCAAGGGATTGGTTTGCAGTAAATTTATAAAACATTTTTGCTGGTTCTTGTGATGCCACTTGAGCTTTAAATGTGGTAGTTTCCCGTTGCTAACCACATTTTTATACAACAGGTTATTTGAACCCAATTACTGTTTACCACTATCGCCATTTTATTATCAGGTGAATTCTATACCAGACCAAAAGCAGTGTTAATTTTACACCTGACAATCACACTGTCATCGCTGGGAACTGTACTCGGGACCATTAGTGTGTCATTCATAGCTCTTGCCACTCTACCACGAAGGAGGTCTAATATTTCTATCATTTAATAAAACGCGCAGAGATAAAGATGCGAGTTATCTATTTTTCTTGTTTGTTCGCACGAGAGTGTGAGCGAGATACGTTACTTATCGCATAACATTATTTGATCTAATCAGCATAGGTTATAAGCATATCTCTATGCTTTCAGGAAAAATGATATATTTTTTACATTTTAAGGGTTACGTTTTCTAATTGTGTTTTTAAGTCAACAAAACCTAATTTGCCTTCAACAATTTCCGTTTCTGAAATAATTGAATTTACATTTAAATTATGTTGTAGATTCAAAAGTATAATTTACTAAAAGCAATTCGTTGTAAACTTTTGAAGAAAATTGAATGAAAATGTTCTTCTTATTTGTCGAGTTATGTTGATAAGAATGAAATTATTCTGACATAAATAAATTCTGATTCATTTGTAAGTAAAGATATTGTACTGTTTGTTTAACGATTCTTAACAAACTAACCATCACTCCGTCTCACTGAAAAGGTAGGCAGAAATATTTGACTGCCACGTTTAATCTAGACATACTTTTATCGTTTCTTTAACATTCATACATCGTGTCATGCACTCAAGTCGATTTCTCCGACTTTGTAAGTAAAGGACATTTAATATTTAGGCAATAAATCAATTTAATATTTACGATTCTTAAATAGAACTTTACAAGTTTAGATTCTTAATAGAATTAGACAAACTGTAGATAAATTATGCGGATGGTTTAATTGTACGTAGCGCGATCAAATCAATATTTTTTTTAATTCCTAGAAAGAATTCTTTCTGTAAAGAAAGTTAAGGATCCTAGAAAAGTAAGTGAGGGTAGAAGAGTGTGGCGTTTTGTCTACTCTGCATACCAAAGACCAACCATCACGAATGAACCGCCACACTACTTTATTATATAACAATAATAAGAATTAAGCTAATTTGTATAGCGCCGTTTTCGTAAATAGCTCACCTCAAGGGCGCTTTGACAATGTTTTTAGTCATGAGAGCTGCATGTGACACCAGCAATCAGATAATCGTTGTTTACATTTTATGCGATATTTTGAGAAGGTGGGTCTTTAGGTGAGATTTAAAATCTGTCAGATTGTCAATGCATCTGAGGCGTGCAGGAAGCATATTCCAGGCGGACGGACCTGCCACTGCGTAAGCCCGATCTCCGAAATTTGTCCGGGGGTTGCGCTTTGGCTCAACTAATCTGCCTATTGCCGAGGAGTTTGCTGATCGAAGCGTAGATTGCCGCATGTTAGGGCTATCAGCAACACAAAGCTCAGGCATACCTATCTTTCGAATTTCATACATGCACGTTGATTCTTCCAATTTCTAACATGGTTTACGTTTCATATTTTATAGATTTGATCATGTCATGTTTTCCTCGGTCTTCCTTTACTCCGTATACAATTCGCACCATCGTATACTGGTTTAAACATTTCTTTCTAGATCCACGGGTTTCATATGTCTAAATCAACGCGGGGATCATTTTATATTTTTTTCATATCTTCCACTCTACGAGTACATTGCTTCATATCATACTAGACGTTTTCATATCATACACATAGTCTAGGGGATCTCATCTCTACCGTGTTTATTCTGCTATCATACGTCTTCTGCCTGTTCCATGTTTCGATCCCATACATAAGGATTGGAACCAAAAACATTCGTTTAACCAGCACTGCCTACCTCTACCGAGAAACTGGGCGATGTTTAGTAAGATACTATATTGAATGTTTTATACCCAAATTTAATACAATATTCTAGAATTTAATGAGCACATATATTATAAATGTACATTTATAGAAGCCATTATACTATTTCAAAAACTGTAGAGCGTATTTTGATAACTAAAATCTTCATTTTAGTTTCTCCATAAGATAATACGAATAAAACTGATATGCCTAAGAGAAAACATTTCACTTGGAATTTTCCTACCCTCCACATTCCTCGAATTCTTATCACTAATACAAGGTATCCAGGCATATTATGTTATGCATTGATTTTGTCGCATTTGCTTACGTACCACGTTTCCTTTGCATTCTGACACATTCTTTCCAGAATTCTATTTTTCTGGCCTTCGTACCATTCCACGGAGGCGGGACTTGTACAGTCAAATACCAAAAATGTGGAATAAAAATGTAAATCTAAATTGTATTGCAATATTATTGATACAATATAATAATAATGATAATAATAAACATTTATCATGATATCGTAAAATAAATAAGCAAATTACTAATAAGTCACTGGTATACATAGATATAATCAATGTTTATTATGACTGTGTAAGTTTTTATTTTACATGTTTAACCGTCGCGTTGCCATGTGGTCAATTGAGTTTCCACTGCCAATTTAAAGTTGATTTTCTTAAAACCTATGGACCCTAATATTATAAAAAAAATTGTAATCCTCCATTGAAGTGTTCTCAATATTTCGTAATAAAAAAAAAGCAAAAATTACTTCCTTCATCCCAAAAAAAAAAAAATTCTAAGACTGCCCTCACCTTCATTCGTGTTAAGGTAGAATTTGTTTTGCTAATATTTACAACTTTATCAAAAGTGACAAATACTTACTCGCTGTTTTGAACGTATTATAAATTATATGTTTGGCCTTTTTCATAGGTACGTAATAATACCGACTGTGGACGGAAACGCAGCACGCAACTTAATAATATCAGAACTGTGAAAATATTAACACTTTACCAAAAGGGACAAATATTAATACGTACTCGTTGTCTTGAACGTACTATACATTTTGCCTAGGTGCCTTTATCATACGTAAAATCTCGTAAAGTCTCGCCCCGCCGGCCGCGGCGCGAGACAAGTTTATACTTGGTGTCCAGTTGCTCGTATGCTGTGACGCATTCCATATCAGAAATCGCATGGTTCCAGAAAAAAATTAATAATGATATGTTTTTCAAATAATCCATGTATGTTATAGATATCGATCTATTCCTAATGAAATTCCCTACAAGATGACATAAATTAAATTTTGATTCATCGAGTCATATGCTTGATATTTAGATAAAGTTAGCGGTAAACTGAATTTACCACATGGGAGAGAGCGTTTTGTTTTGAACACGGTACGTTAAGGGTTAAAACGCATTCTTCTTCTTCTTCTCTGGCGCTACAACCCTTGGTGGGTCTTAGCCTCCTCCATGAAACGTCTCCATCTTGTCCCATCTCTGACCCAGTCTTGCTGCTCCAGGAGCCGACAGTCTTCCACGGCACCATCCAACCATCGCAGTTTCGGTCTGCCTACGCTTCTTCGCCCTACCCTGGATTGTCATACAATACTCATTTGGGGAGCTCCAGATCCCCCATGCGGTGCAAATGACCTAGCCAGCGCAGTCTGTTAATCTTTATAAATATATAGTACAGTATAAATTGTAGAGCTCTATGTCGTATCATCTTCTCCACGTCTGACCATCTGATCTTCCTTTCGAAGCAGTTCATCTTTTTTCATCATGTTTAAAACATATTAAAATCAATATTTTTTTATAATTATTATAATTTTCTTTACGATTGACAGAATTTGAGCTCCGGCTTCCATTTTTCTATAAAAAGCATGGATATAATCCTAAAATTATGATACTACTTACTTGATATTGTTTTGATATTCGTAGTCTGATTTTAAACAGTTCAGTAAATAAATAAATTAAATAATTGACGATTTTAATTAGAGTTTTTGAAAAAGCATTGATATAGAAAGGCATTGGAAACAATAATTAATCAATCAAAGAGAAAATAACAAAGGAGTTCTGGTTTCAACCCTTATGTATGGAAAGTAAGCATATAATAAGCAAAATAAATATAAGAACAAAATAAATTCAATATTTTAGATTTCCTTATTGTTCTCATATTCCCATGTCCCAGTTCCATCTGTGACGAATGCTTTCTCACCACAGTGATTTCCTGGGAAATGTCACTGGAGTAGTTTCCCCGTTCCTCTCAAGAAGATGGCAGCAAGCTGCAGAAACCGGCCCAACATATGGTAAATACAAGTGGAAGCACACTAAATAGATAATAATAAATAATTTTTTTATCAAAATTTTTGGTTTTCATAATTTAAAATGAACTTCTACCGAGAAATTTTAATTAAAAACATAAATTATTTATTAGTTATTTAAAAAAAAAGTAAAACATCGCATGGACTTAAAAGTCTTCATTTTTTTAGGATGTGTGTTACTTCTATACTAAAGCATAACTTACGGTTATAAAATATTTCAGAAATTTTCTCTGGTGGTCTTTTTGAGTTAAACTACATACTTTTGTATGCCGTGCCAGGTGAAAATTGAAATTCCAATACATAAATCCACAAGAATGAATGCAATGCAACAAGAATGTCAAGAATGTGTAGAAGTTTCTATTACATTCCGGTTCTTTTTGAAAGAGACGGATAATCCCGATGCATTTTTCTATTTGAAATAAAATATATTTGCATAATATGTTAGAATGCAGTGCAATGTTCACAAAATTACGCAAACTACTGTAGGACTATTATTAAGGCCTTGAATTTTTTACACTTTCTTTATTTCTTTCTGGGCACCGCAGAGGCGACAAATTATCTCGTGAGCGGATATTGCGTAAATAATTTATGGTTCCGGTATTGGAGACGCGTGAGCATTCTCACATCCTGGTTCCTATTAATATTGGAGGTAATGAACGGAGGCAGCGGATGATAAATATCTCTCCGGAAAAATGGAAATTCGTTCAATTTCTTTTGGAAGTACAAGCACACCTTTAGACGTTGAATTTTCAAAATGTATTTTTATAATAATACATATAATAATATGCCCTCTAGCCATAAAAAATAGTTAAACCGACGAAAACTATTAAAATATTTTAATTAGTTTTAAAAATGCTAATTTTTTTACATTTAAATCTTACGAGTATTTTCTTCGATCCGTTTATATAATACATATGTTCAATTTTATTTCTTAGTGATGAAGAGTTCTTAGATGTATATATCGAAATTAATTCATATTTCAATAGTATTGAAAAAAATATTATTGTCCTATGAAATTTCATTGTAGAGGTTCTGATTTTGAAAATCGTTTGTTTTTCATGTGGTTCTCCCGTAAATTTTGAGATATTTCGTGTGCCATATAAGTGAATAATTTTGGTCAATTTTATTGTAGCCGCACATAATAATAGTTAATTGAGACACGTATTACGTGTGTACTGTTTTGATGTTAAAATATATAGAATTTTGATAGCTGTTAAAATAAAATTTTCATTTGTTGCAATGACAATTTGACTAATATCAAAAATAATATTTTAAAGTTCTTGCTTGTTTCATAACAAGTTTTTAAAAACATTATATTTTATATTATTTGTTTTAGATTTTTTTGTGAACGTCGGACAATCGAAGTGTGCGCCGGAGATTGGTGGCGATGAGGTTCGCAACCCAACCCTAAAGTGTGGCAGTTAATTTTTTTTGCCTACCCCTTCGGGGAGATGGCGTATTGGTTTGTTAGGTTTATTGTAAATAATGAAAAAAAAAAACGATTTGCATTTCTTCTATGTTCGCCATACTTTGTGTTGTAGATGTATAATTTGTCTTTTTTCTTTTTTAATTACTTTGTATATACGTCAAGTCCAATCTTTGATTTATTTCGTTTGTTGTAAGTAATTACCTGAATCCCAATAAGAACTTTAAATTATAATTTTAAATTTTAAATTGATTCATAATATTTGTTATAACAAAAGCATAAACGTCCCAAAATAAATCTTTAGAACATCTGTCAAAACTGATCATATTAGTAAACAATTTTATAAAATTTTAAATATGTATCTTCATAATATCACTGAGGAAGGACCGGTTGTCCGAAACATGTCTGATATTAAATTAAATTTTTTTAAAAATTAATGTTGTATATACAAACTATATAAAAAAGAAAAAAAGACAAATTAAGTTGTTTTAAATGTATATTTAGGTAATTAAACTTATTTGAATGGCTTCGACAAGTGTTGATGCCCAGAAACTACCAAAATCTGTCGACACCAAAAACACAATTGGAAATAACGAAATATATAATATATTTAAAAAAATACATACCCATATTTATTTGATTTTTATATTCATAACTTTCAATAGTATTGCGTTCACATTGTGGGATAAAATAAAATAGTAGTTAAAACAAAAATATTAAAAACAAAATTTTGTTCAAAAAGAATATGGTAATGAGTTTCAAAACCCATCTCCTCTATTCCTCTTTTCGAAGGAAGTGAATACTGACGGCGAAGAAAGTATAACCTCCAGTTTCACATCAGAAAGTTACGATACATACCTTTAAGGTGTGCCCTATGTAGATTTGAGTAAACATACTCGTATGGTATACGTAAATATATGTGAAAAGAGTCTGCTTTGTCAGTTATGTAAATAATCACACATTGAATTTAAAATATCCATATTATAAACATATTTTTAAAAATAAAACATATTTTGTATAAAAGAGCTGAAAGGGTTGGTTGTAGGTGCCAAAATGAGCGGAGTGTCAGTAAGCTGCCTCTTGTATTCGGAAGACGCTGTCCTACTTGCAGACAACGAGCATGAACTACAAGTCCTGTTGAATAGTACTATGAAGTAAGCATGCGAAATGATCTGATGATGAATGTGAATAACTCCAATGTAATGATTTTTGAAAAAGAAGAAATCACGATAGTCTGCAACATTAGCGTGACTGGTGAAAACTTGGAGCAACTAAATGAGTTCGTGTATTTGGGTAGTATGTTTACAAAAAATGGGCGTGTGGAGAGGGATATTGAAAGAAGGGTTGGGACAGGCAACAAAGTGAATGGTGCACTTAAAGTTCTCACTTCGTATTTGATCGTGCCATATACTTTTTTTACCATTCTTTCTTCATTCATTCTATCCATATGCCCAAACCATCTTAACGACCCTTTCATTACTTTGTTCATAACACTTTCATTCGCACCGCATTCACTTATTATACCTCTCATTTCATCATCATCATCATCATCAGCCGTCTGTCATCCACTGCTAAATGTAGGCCTCTCCCAAAGCCCTCCACCGCCCCCTATCCATTGCCGCTCCCATCCATCCATGTCCAGCAATCCTCTTCAGATCGTCGGTCCAGCGGGCAGGGGGACGTCCAACTCTACGGAATCCTATACGCGGTCTCCACTCCAGAACCCGTCTTTCCCATCTGTCGGTTGGCTGTCGGTTCTCCGACAGATATGGCCAGCCCACCGCCACTTCAGCCCGCCTATCCGTAGAGCCACCTCAGCCACCTTGGTTTGTTGTCGAATAAATTCGTTTCTAAATCTGTCCCTCAAGGTTATTCCAAACATGGCTCTTTCCATGGCGCGCTGGGCAACCTTGAATCTGTAGACTAGACCTTTTGTCAATGTCCACGTCTCGGCTCCGTACGTCATGACTGATAAAACGCACTGGTTGAAGACTTTAGTCTTGAGGCATTGTGGTATTTTGGAAGTGAAAACATGACGTAATTTCCCAAAGGCCGCCCAACCCAACTGAATTCTTCGGTCGGCTTCTTTCTCGAAATTGTTTCGTCCTAATTGTATGATTTGGCCAAGATATGTGTATTCATTATACATGACTTTCGTCTTGTCCAAATTCATCCCGAGACCCACTCGTCTGGATGCAGTGTTCAGTTCATCTAGCATGCCTTCTAGCTCCCCAGCAGATTCCGCCAGAATAACAATGTCATCCGCAAAACGAAGGTGAGAAATGTATTCGCCATTTATGTTGAGGCCACGTTCAGACCAGTCCAAAGTTTTAAATATATCTTCCAAAGCACAAGTGAACAGCTTCGGAGATATCACATCCCCTTGTCTGACTCCTCGTTGCAGCTCAATCGGTTTGGTGTTCTGGTTTTGGATTTGAACGGACATTGTGGCGTTATTATAGAGGCATTTTAACACCTGTACGTAATTCCAATTAATCTGGTTTCGCTGCAGAGACTCCAGAACAGCCCAGGTCTCGACAGAGTCGAAGGCCTTCTCATAGTCCACAAAGGCAAGGCATAGGGGTCGATTATATTCTTCTGTTTTCTGGATAATCTGCCTAACTGTATGGATGTGGTCTATGGTGCTGAAGTTTGCTCTGAACCCAGCCTGCTCCGGAGGCTGAAAATTGTCAAATCTGCGGGAAAGACGGTTTGTTATGACCCTTGAGAACAACTTATAAACGTGGCTTAGAAGTGAGATCGGCCTGTAGTTTTTTAACAAAGTCTTGTCTCCTTTTTTGAAAAACAGGACCACGATACTTTCGCTCCACGCTTTCGGTGTGCATTCCTTACGCAGTACGGAATTAAACATGTTTTGTAGTGCGCATAGAATTGGGAGTCCTCCGGCTTTTAGAAGTTCAGTGGTGATTCCATCTTCTCCTGGTGTCTTGTTGTTTTTCAGCTGTCTCGGGGCCATCTCAATTTCATCTATGTTTATCTCTGGGAGATCGTCAGTATGGTGGCGGGTTATTTTAGCTCTGGGATCACCATCTTCGTCTCTCATTTATACTGCATTTATTCTACTTTCATCCTTCTTTTGCCAGTTCCATGCTTCACTTCCATACATAAGGGTCCATAAATTTGATAAAAAAGCATTAAATAAGATACAGTACCACAGTAAACAAACAATACAGTACCAAAATAAATTATTCATAATTAAAATTGTAGCAGAAATTCGACGGAGATTGTGCATCGAAGTTAGAGAGGCAATATTTATATCTGAATATTTATGGCCTCAACTGAGGCACTTCGTTATAACTTTTTGTCCCGATATTGAAAAATTGTTTGTTCTCTACACTGCACGAGTCCTAGGGGACCCTCTTTTCATAGAAGAGGCTGGGCGCTTCCTCGGCGATTGTCTCCGCACAGGGGCTCCCCCCAGTTCACACCGGGTTACGTGTTGAACACAATTCACCATTTGCGGAAACGCTTTCCATAACGCCAATAAACCGGAAGCACTCGATTTTCATTACGGATTGCAGCGGAGGAGCAATTACTGGCAGTCTTTTATGTGGGAATGCGTCAATGAGATACGAACTCATATGATGTGACTAAAGCTCGTTATTAAGGGCCAATTCTGCAGATATTATTCTAGCTTTTCAATTTTACACATAGTGTAGCTATTACAAAAAAGTAAAATAATTAGCGCTCTCAAGGTGATGACCTTGACCTTGACCAAATAGAAATATATAGAAGTGAAACTTGGAGCTGGAGGAAGAGCTCCTTGGAGAAAGGATGAAAGTAGGATAAATGCCGTGGAAATGGTACCGCTGAGAAGAATGTGCAGGAAAACGATAAACAATATAATACTAACTAACTAACTAACTAACCATCACACCGTCTCCCCGAAGGGGTAGGCAGAAATAATGGACTGCCACACTTTTCTTTCCTGACATATTTCTCTCGCTTCCTCAACATTCATACATCGTGTCTTGCACGCGCGTCGATTTCTCTGACTCCTCACATGGCCGACATTCAATATTTGATTTATTTGATCGTGCCACGTTTTCCTTGGTCTTCCTCTATTTCTGGTTCCATTTACATCATTAACGTATAATTTTTTTACCATTCTTTCTTCATTTATTCTTTCCATATGTCCAAACCATCTTAATGATCCTTTCAATATTTTGGTTATGACACCATCATTCGCACCGCATTCACTTCTTGTATTATTAACAATATAATATCGAAGGAACAAAGAAGAAAGTATATCAAAGAATAAGGAAGAAATGTTAGATGATTGCATCAAAAGCAAAATTAAAAAAAGGATCCTCGAGATGGTCAGGACATACGAAACGAATGGATGAGAGAAAAAAATTATAAAATTATGTATATAAGTAGTGTGAGTGGAAATAGAAACCGTGGAAAACCAAGGAAAGCTTGGCATGCGCAAAATAATCAAATATTAAAATATGACGGGATAATAATAAATATGAAGGGATACGCATCCCAAGGATGAAATGGCAATGGGCTGGGCATGTGTCCCGACGGGATGGTGGAAGATGGAGCCAGAGGATTACCGAGTGGAGGCCAAGGTTGAACCGAAGAAGTGTCTGAAGATGTCTCACTGACACTGAAAATGTCCGAATCCAAGATAATTAGATTCGACTTCACCAAGGGCAGGTAGGTTCTGCGTGACGGTGTAAACAACAATTGATGTCGGCGCTGTCGCAGGTATTTGGTGAAAATACCTATTTGCTCCAAAACATAGGGGTTCTCAAAAGAGCCCCGAATCAGTTTGAAAAAATGCGTTGCCGTTTTGATAATGAAGATTAGATACGTTGAGTTGTTTAAAATCACAAATTCAGTTTTTTAAACTTATTTTTATGGAGTTATTCTAATTGGAGTGTTGAATCACAGTACGATTTTAAAATGCAGAATACGTTGATACGCTGCATCATGGAAGCGTCATTGATTGTACGTCAATCCCATGCGAGCAAAATACGTGACGTCATTCCTATTAATGTTAACAGAAATAGATGGGTAACAGCGTATATCCTATATGGTTGACATTTCAGCAGCATAATTCAGGTGGGCTGGGTGGAAGTGGATATTTGCTACAACTTATTTTTGTAACATACGACGAACATTTTTTTCAAGTTATTAAGTCCAAAATAGATACGTACCGAGAGGTGAATTCCATAACAAAATATTATTTTTACCCTAAGATATCCCAGTCAGAAATATAACTTTAAATTTCTTGACAGATTTTCCATACATAATTTGATTAAACTTGTTAGAGTGAAATTTGCCATTTTGAAGTTATATTGTATCCCAAAACAATCAAATAGTTTTGATTGTAATAAAAATATACGATTTTTTTAAGAATCCACTAAATATTTATTATTAAAAATGATTTACTTGATTCCCAACAAACTAACTTACTGGAGGGGTAGGCAGAAATAATTGACAACCCCATTGTTCTGGCTGACATACCTCTCTCGTTTCCTTCACATTTATACATCGTGTCATGAACGCACGTCGAGTACTCCAATTTCTTACATAAACTTACCAAAAATTAATATTTGATTGATTTGATCCTGCCACGCTTGCATCGGCCTTCCTCTATTTCTAGTTCCGTTCATGTATTTTATATATACTTTCTTCACCATTCTGTCTTCATTCTTATACAATAGGTATAATATTTCATTCTTGATTTCGTCATAGATAAATGTATGATATCTGTAACAGTAATATTATGATTTCTTATGAAACACTTAATTTGTGTTGTGGAATTATTAAAAATTATTTATAACACTAGTGAACTTTATTTTTCCATCATTTTATATTGTTTGATCGAACCGACCGGTTTCACTCCTGCTTGCAACTCAGATTAAGCTTCGGCGGTAGAAAAACCGGTTGGTTTTACAAAACAAAATGAATTGGAGTAAAAACAAAGTATACTTGATACTAATAATAAACCATCACGCCGTTTCCCCGTATGGGTAAACAGAGAGAATGGACCGCCACACTACTCTATCCTGACACACCTCTCAAGCTTCTTCCACATTCATACAGCGAGTCATACACGCACCATGATTCTTCCGACTTCTAACATGACCGACCTTTAAAATGTGATTAATTTGATCATGCCATGTTTTCCTCGGTTTGCCTCGACTACGTACTCCATTTACATCCTTCATGTATACTTTCTTAACCATTCTTTCTCCATTCATGTGCTCCATATGTCCGAACCAACGCAGCGATCCTTTAATAATTTTGTAATACATACGTTTTCCATAGTTAAAAAAAATCTTTTTATCGTAATTAAAATAAAAAAAATGAAGTTATCAATTTACGATAAGCGATTGAACGATTCAACTAGTAATTTCGTTTTGTAAATTCGAAATTAAATTAAGCATAGCTAAAAAAGAAAGCTTTGAACCCCATAATTGAGACAGATTGCCATCATTAGATATAAAGCGAGTAAATAAAGCGTTTTTCAAATGAAAAAATCGGCTCATGAACAAAGCACGTAGCCCCAAGTACTTACTTTGTGATTAGGCCCAGTTTCTCACAACACTTCCCCTACTTTTGATATTTCACCTAATGATACCAGGCTCGATAAGATCTCCAACAGCCACGTTTTCCTTAGCATAATATGGGAAAGTATCGAAACATTATAACCTACGACCCACGGTATAACGCAAATATTAGATACGTTATTACCCGACAACCCGCACGCTAGGCCGCCGAAACCTTAATCAGGGGCACTATCTCAAAACTCCACGTTTTACTAATCACAGAGCATGTTATTTTATTTTCAACATTTTTGGAAACTAACTAACTAACGCCGTGAATATATTTTTCAAGTATGATTATTTTATTAAATTATCGTATGAAGCATTCACTTTTTGGTAAGATATTTATTTATTTATTATTCTTCTTCTTCTTCTTCTTCAGCCTGTATTGACCGTCCACTCCTGGACGTAGGCCTCCTCTCGCATTTTCCATTCTCTTCTATTCTGAGCGATCCGCATCCAGGCACTTCCCGCACTTCTCCGGATATCGTCGCGCAACGCAACTGTGGGCGCCCAACTCCACGCTTTGCCGTCCTTGGCCACCAGCACAGCAGTCGCCTTGTCCACTTTTCATCTAGATCGCGAGCGACATGTCCCGCCCATCGCCACTTTATTATTATTTGTATTAAAATCTGAGAAACGTGAGGGAGTGGACCGGCATACGAAGTGTGGAGAAGCTGTTCCGAGCGGCTCAGGACAGGGACAGGTTCGCCGAGGTGATCGCCAACGTTGGGGGGACTTGACAGGGCACTTAAAGAAGAAGAAGAATTTGTATTTTAAATAAATTAAAATAAAACACTGTAATTTTTTTCAACACTGTGCGGTTATTTTAATTTCCGACTAGTTTCGTTTGTACCCAAGCTTCCTCAGGGCTTCATAATTACGAAGCCCGTTTTACGTTATACGTTATAGTTATTTTAGTTAATAAGTTAACTAAAAAAACGGATTGTATTTCTTAACAAGGTACCATTTACAAAATTACTAAGAAAATTAAAATTTCGTAATAATTTTAAAAGTTGCATTTATGCGTTATTAAACAGTGTTACTCAATACTTAAAAGGAACTTAGGGTTAGGGTTCAGGGTGAAGGGTGGTCGTTCCGCAAAAAGTAGACATTTCAAAAATCAGAAAATCACGTTTAAACAGTGATTTTCTATGATTCGTGTGATTTGTTCCTTTTTGTGAGTTGTGCTTGTATCCTGTAGCTGGTGAAATATGGACTTCAATAGTGAGGCGTATGGGAAGTGTGGGCGAGCAGTAGCGTGCAGTCATGAACAATAATAGTTTCAGGTTTAAGTATAAAATATATAAAAAAAACAATAATCCTTTAAAGTATTAAGAAAGTAATAAACTATTAAAGATAACCAAACCGCAGAACTAAAAAGAAGAATCGGACTTAGCTGGACAGCTTTCGGTAACACGAGTTACATCCTTAAAAACTGGAGAATACCGATCAACTTGAAACGAAAAGTCAATGAAGCCTGCGTTCTGCCAGTTGGTACTTATGGTCTTAAAACTGTTACATTTTCCACACAAACTGCCGTGAAACTGCGAGTGACCCAAAGAGCCATGGAAAGAGCCATGTTAGGAATAAGCCTAAGAGACAGAGTCAGAAACGATATGGTGAGAGAAAGAACAAGGGTCATTGACATCATCCACCGGGTGGCGACTCTAAAATGGCAATGGGCGGGTTACGTAGCCAAAAGCTCAGATAAAAAAGTGGACAAGAAGACTGTTGACTTGGAGACTGTGGACGGCAAAGAGAAGTGCCGGGCGACCGCAACTACGGTGGAATGATGATCTGAACAGACACGTCGGAATAACGTGGATGCAGTCTGCACAGGACAGAGTGACATGGAAGCGAATGGAGGAGGCCTTTGTCCAGAAGTGGAAGGGAATAGGCTGAGGAAGAAGAAGAATAATAAACAATAAGAATCATAATGTGATATTTGATTTCTCTGACTCCTCACATGGCCGACATTCAATATTTGATTTATTTGATTTTGTCTTCCTCTATTTCTGGTTCCATTTATATCATTAACATATAATTTTTTTACCATTCTTTCTTCATTCATTCTTTCAATATGTCCAAATCATCTTAATGATCCTTTCATTATTTTGTTCATGACACCATCATTCGCACCACATTCACTTCTTATATTTTCATTCGGCACTCTATCATACACAGAGTATCCACACATTATTCTAAGAGATCTCATTTCAACTGCATTTATTCTACTTTCATCCTTCTTTTGCCAGTTCCATGCTTCGCTTCCATACATAAGGGTCGGTAGAAGAACACCATTGTGCACTGCCATTCTAGCTTTTTTTGATAGGTTTTTGTTTGCGATGACAACTTTAAGTGCACCATTCACTTTGTTGCCTGCCCCAACCCTTCTTTCAATATCCCTCTCCACTCGCCCATCTCTTGTAAACATACTACCTAAATACACGAACTCAACTACTTGCTCCAAATTTTCACCATTCACGCTAATGTTGCAGACTGTCGTGGTTTCTTCCTTTTCAAAAATCATTACCTTGGACTTATTAACATTCATCATCAGATCATTTCGCATGCATACCTCATACTCGTATATACAATTCACCAAGGTTTCATAAAGGTTTTAAAGGGGGGAAAAAGGATTTCTGACCTTTAGCTGATATTCACTTGTGGAGAAAGGCGGAATCAATTATTTAAAGAATACGTAAGGCGATTGATTGTGGATTCGTCGTTAGGGGGGACGCGGCGGCGCCGCTGGGCAGGGGGCGGTAACGGCCCCAGGCACCGGGGGCGCAAACCTCGCACGCAATGGGCACGATTCATCATCAGCAGGTACCAAGCTCCCTACGAGCTGCATGCGGCCGCTATTCGGGCATAAATCTATACCATGCACCCTCCACCTCGTAAAAACTAATATAAAATAATTATTCCTTAATGGTTCCAAGTGCTAAAACACAATAAAAATAAAATTATTAACGCCAACGGTAAAATATTACTACGCCTATATAAATTTCATTAATGGATTATTTTAATTATAAATAAATAATTGTTTTGGCCAAAACACTTCAACATAATTTTTTTCAAATTTAAAGCATTGTTTTTATGTATGAGTATCATGCTTTATTTATTTGAGTTTGTCGCGACAACCGTTTGTAATACCCAAAGATGCCAACATAGGTTGACGAAACAGACAAACTCAAATAAAAAAGATATGAGTACAATGATATAAAAATCCTCTTTTAGTACTCGTATGCCAAGATTATGAACACATTATTTTTTCAAAAGCTTTCATATATATTGTATTTTTATGTAATTTTTTTGCTTTGTTAAACATATTCTAAATATTTCAAATGCATTTGATAGTGCACTGATTATTAGAAGCACTCCCACGTAAATCTCATCAAACAAACTAGAACTTATTAAAACATATTAATAACGACCAAGTAAATAAATCTTAGGAAGAGCTTGATGAAAACCACAAAATTAATGAACAATTAAGTATAAATTGAGCATAAAGTCTGTTTTATTTTTTTTACAAATGTGAAAATTGTGGAATATTGCAGCAAAACCGGCCCAAAATCAACTAAGCAAGCTGTGTGAGCTAACGATGAAACAAAACAGAAAAATAATCAGAAAATTTTCACGTTGCAGACTGTCAGTAAAAATGGAAAACAAATATAAACAGTAAAATTGTTCTTCTATCCACAATAATTCTTTACTTTCAACCAAAAAATGACTTGTGCTCGGGTTTTAAAATTCGCTACGTTACAAGTTAATTTGGACGTACCCAAAAATAGGTTTGGTCGCCATTTTTAAAAAGATATTTTTATATATTGTTTCTTGAACAATGATGTAATAATCCATATTAAATTAATTATATGTGTGAAAAAACGATAGTCAAACATTTGATAATACCTTAGAAGGGCAAAACATGTCATACATAAATATTATAATAAAACTCCTTGAAAACTATAGTTTTTTCATACATATTAATAAGCTATTTGTTATATATAATATTATACATAGTTTTCACTAATTTTAGAAATTTAAACGTGCTCTAACCAAATATATAAAGAGGTTAACCATAGATGTAGAAAATGTTTTTTTCTATTAGATTTGGAAGGGATTTCCTATCCTAGTATGTATATTTATTATTACAACTTTCCTAGCATTGAGTTTTAATAAACATATATCATCATGTTACGATAAGTCACTTACCAATCTTAGCATAAAATTACTAACAAATACTAACAAACCGCTGTGTTGTTAACATTTCCACTAACATGCTATTGCTATAGACCATGCCTAGTGTGACATGTACAGTCCATTTATATTTTTTTATTAAATGTATGTCATGTAAAAGTAAACGCACAAACCATCCATCCAACTCAGTTTTGGTCTTCCCACACTTCGCTTTCCATCTCGATGTGTGAATTCTGTTAACATCCTTTCGCCTGATGTGTCCCAACCATCTAAGATGATTTTTTCAAAATATATTTAAGAGATAATTTAAAACACGTTAACGCGCGGTATACGAGTATATTATATGTAATAACTGATTTAATGGGCAAATAGTGCATAAGGTTAAATCCCAATCGCTACTGGCATTTTATGAGAAAATGTACACGCGGAATACTCGGGCCGCCAAATCGTATTATGAAAAGCTAGACGCTCACGGGACAATAGACAAGTCGGGTCGTCGCTTTGGTGACTGGATGAAGTCGTTGACTGGGAATGTAATGGAGGGAAAATGTCAAAGCGATCAAATAGATCCTAAGGATAATTATTTTTTTTAATTAATAATAGGCCTCATAATTAGGTATTAATGTTGCTGAAATTTTTTGGTAGAAGTTCATTGTAAATAATATAATATCTTCTTCTTCTTCTTCTTCTTCCTCACTTTTGGTAGACTCGGGAGTCTGTTATTTCAGGCGGGTCCCCCTGAGACGCTGAACTCCAGCTTTCTCTCCACCGTTTCGGGGGTCTATTATAATTGTCTAATATAATAAAACAAATCCTTTATAACATGTCTTTAGATTTATTCCACTTGGTTAATTAGCTAAAAAAATGTTTATTTTACCAGGACTTAAAATTTTAACAGTCTCTTTGATGGACTGAAGCATAAATAGTTTGATGGAAATGAACCTTAGCCACTAAATCAACAAGTTGTTATGTGAATTTTCATCAATAAAGAGCCAAGGTAATTAAATTGTCGGTTTGAGGTGATGAAATCATGATTATATATTATGTTTAAATTGTACACAATTGTTGTTAATAATATTACATATTTTCTTTTGTTTTATTCATTATTTTTTTTTTTAAAACACAATGAAACATAGACTTTTACAGTTTGATTTATAACACAATTATTTTATTCTAACAAAATGACCAATTTTTTTAAATAAATTTGGTGTAATTAATCGTAAGTTCAATAAATAAATACAAATGTTATAGAAAAAAAGTGTTTTAATAATACACTTAATAAGTGAATTGTCAATTATTTAATATCGTATCTACATTTATTCATATTGTTTATAAAAACTTTATAACTTGAATAATGTTTTTTTTTTAACTTTTATAAACATTTTAATATAAATTTTAATATTTGTCAAAACTGACAATATTCATGAACATTTTATTGAAAATATTTTTACAATATTAACCATATATCAATGATTAAGGGCTCCTATTTCTGAAACATGTTTGTTCTTTAATTTTTTTTTTAAGTTGGTATAGTGTGCAAAGTATCGTGGACTTCAATCTGGTCAACTCTCATTCGCAGAGGAGTCCCACGGAAGATTGTGAATGTCATCAGGGCAATGTATGACGGTTGTTCTTGTCGTGTAGTGCACCAGGGCAAACTCTCCGAGGCCATCAAACTGAGTGCGGGAGTGCGACAGGGATGTCAACTATCACCCCTGCTCTTCATAGTGGTTCTGAAGGATGTGTTGCGCCGTTCTTTCGACAGTCCCCGTGGCATTCCATGGATGCGTGATACCCAGTTGGAGGATCTGGATTATGCTGATGACCTCTGTTTGCTTTCGGTAAACCGGGTGGATGCGGAGCGGAAACTTTGTAGACTTCACGAGGAAGCGGCAAAAGTAGGTCTCAAGATTAACATGTCCAAGACAGTAGACCTACGAGTGTCCACAAATGACTCCACCCCAATCTTGCTCCACGGTGTCCCCCTTGTGACCACGACCAGCTTCTGCTACCTCGGTAGTATGATAGCAGGCTCAGGAGGTACGGAGGAGGATGTAGCCAGCAGACTTGACAAGGCAAGGGGAGCTTTCGCTATGCTTCGCCCTGTATGGCGCTCCGGTATCATTTCGAGAAAGCTCAAGCTCCAAGTATTCAGCAGTAACGTTAAAAGCGTACTGCTGTACGGATGTGAGACTTGGAAGTCTACCGCAGACGTTATTGGTAAACTCCAGGTGTTTATAAATAGGTGCCTTCGCTCAATATTCAAAATCTATTGGCCCCAAACAGTGTCAAATGCCGTTCTCTGGACCATGGCAGGCGAAAAGCCAATTAGAGAACAAGTCGCTAGGCGCAAATGGCAGTGGATCGGTCACACTCTGAGACGGAACCCAGCCTGCATCGCTCAGGGCGCACTAGACTGGTCCCCTATGGGGGGAGAGAAAGCGAGGCAGACCTAGAGCCACCTGGAGAAGAACCCTGCAGGACGAGGTTAAGGCAGCAGATCTCACTTGGGACGATGTTAAGCATCAGGCATGCGATAGAGTCGGGTGGAGAAGATTCCTTGAGGCCCTATGCACCACGGAGGTGTGACAGGACAAAAAGAAGAAGAAGAAGAAGATAGTGTGCAAAGTAAATAAAAAAGAAACATTGTTCAATAAATCCGCAACACAAAGTTATGACGAATATAGAATTACCTTTTTTTACTTAAGTATTTACTTTCGTTTGCTATCTTTTATCTTAAAAAACTAGTATACACCATATAAACCACCATCTGGATCGTATAACA
Source organism: Lepidostoma basale (assembly GCA_022606425.2). NCBI lineage: Eukaryota > Metazoa > Arthropoda > Insecta > Trichoptera > Lepidostomatidae > Lepidostoma > Lepidostoma basale. Next base: position 621,191 of record JAHDVF020000882.1, read on the forward strand.
TTTAAACTACACTAAATTGTTATTACTAACTATTCTTAAATTAAAATAAATCTAAAAAATATAACGTAATGACGCAAACGGAACATGAAATATAGGACGGCCGAAGAAAACGCAACATGATCAAATCAATCAAATTTTTAATGTCGGCCACGTAAAGAGTTGGAGAATTCGACGTAGTGCACGAAACGTTGTATGAATACAGAGGAAGCGACAGAAGTAACTCAGGAAAGAACAATGTGGCGGTCCATTCATTCTGCCTACACTTTCGGGGAGACGACGTGATGGTAAGTTATTTTGTTTAAAATCTGAAAAATATTATAAACAACCTTAAAACCTTTATAACCCAATTAGTTATTGTTATTGTAAACATACTTATATGGAAGTAATAAAAATTACTGACGATTATGAAAGATAGATAGATACTGTATAAGGGTCGCTAAGATGGTTTAGTCACATTCAAATGTCACAGGCCGCCATTAATGCCAGTGAGTCAACAATCACCAGTCAACGGTGACATGAAAGGGCATTTTTAGCCCGGTGCTGTTGTAAACTTATGTAAATGGACACCAAAATCAATGGCAAAAGTTTAGAGACACGTGCTATGTATGTAATTATGCAGATTTATTCTGTTATAGAATACCCTAATATAGGAACCAACTTTATAAATTTTTAGAACCAGTTTACCATATTTTGTATTCACCGAAAAGGTTTTGACGAAACCAGTGTGAGCAACTATGTAAACAAGCGAAGCCAGTGTAAATGTGAACATTAGTTTTGAATATAAGGGTAGGAAATTAAATTTGTAATCTTTCAAATTAGAAATAAAAAAACTAACTAACTAACCATTACGCCGTCTCTCCGAAAGGGTAGGCAGAAATAATGGACCGTCACACTTTAACCGATGCCGCACTCTATCCTTTTCTTTTCGCCCAGCGGGAGACGCGGTGTGATGGGTTGCGAACCTCATCGCCACCAATAGGCATATCCCGCGCACTATGATTTTGAATAATTAAAAAAAAATATTGTGTTTTCACGACACTTTTAATTTATTTTGGACCTCAGATTCTTTAATGTGAAAATTGTTACCTTTAATTTGTTTTGATACATTTTTTTTGCTTCATTTTACTTGTCTCGAATTTAGGTCATTAGCTCCGTCCGATTTGATTAACTACAAGATATTCAAGAAAACGATGTTTTTTAACTACGAGTACTTCCACTTTTGTCTTTATTTCAACAGTGAGCATGGCAAAACCGGTCGCTGTTGAAATAAAGGCAAAAGTGGATGTAGTTAAAAAACATCGTTTTATTTAATTATTATTTAAAATGAACTTCCATCAAGAGATTTCAGTAAAATCATTCCATTATCTTGCAAGATATTCTTTACAACTATATCATATAGTACTTAAATAATATAAAAACAATGCGTTGTATTCATAACGGATATTGAGAGAATCGACTTACAAATAACTCACGATAAATATAGCCGCAAATAAAGTACCAACAGGAAATCACCTGCAGGATGACCACCTAAAAGATGGCGAGACAGTTGAACATCTGCATCTGAAAACAGGCTCCGAGAAATAACAGGACACAGTCCTAAATAGAGAAGAAGAAGAAGAAGCCTCACAAATAAAATCTCGAATGCGAAATTTTCTAAGAAATGTATTTTTTATTTTTTTTATTCCCTCCTATGATATTGTTCCTCCGTAGTTTTCATTGCCAAATATTTATTTAAACACTATTTGAACTGTGCCTTTGTAAAATGTATTAGATGAATAACATTAGTATTCAAAATCGAGCAAGCTTTTGTTTGAAGTTAGCGAAGCAGATTTAAAAATAACTTGACAACTTTTGAGCTCGGTTTAGCTCCTTTCAGAAATGCTTGTTGAATCGTTGACTCAACAAGTACCCACATTGTGTATTGAAATGAATAACGGTTTAGATTTTTTCGCGAAAGGTGCAATAAAAAAAGTATAAACTCTGAATGTTTTGAAAAATAAATAGCTTTTATCTACCGGTTTAAGGTGCAAGAAATGTTTTTATTAGTTTGGTGCCAGCTTAAATAAAAAAAATAGACTTTCGAGTTTAATGCTTCAGCTAAACATTCTGTTTTTTTATACAATTACTTTTCTTTCATCAGCCTTTTCATATTGTTAATGTTCATATCTTCTTTTCAAATTAGTTGGACTAACCAGAATCATCGATCAATCAAGATCATGTTTTTATTTAAATCTTCTTCTTCTTCGTCTTCCTCTTAGTTTAGGTCGTTTGACCTGTTTATGACAGTGTGCCGACCTGGAATGATGTCCCGCGATCTTTTTTTAATAATCTCTTGCAGCTTAGGTTTTAATTTTTAACAATTATTGCAATTCTTGTATTCTCCATGCAGTCGGCCTGTTCTCTCCAAAATACCCTCTGGTTCTTCTCCATCTTACTATGTCCTCAACACCACAGACAAATCTTATAATTTTATTTCTGATCCGATCTCTGAGGGTTTTGCCTGCGATGGAGCGTAGGATTCGCGTTTCAACTACTCTTAGAAGGTTCTTAGTCCTAATGGTATCGATTCTGATTTTTCGATTTTTATTCCATAAGTCAAGATGATGTGGACGCATGCCGTGTATATCTTGACCTTCGGGTCGGCCTCGTATAGCCTCAAAAATATGGTAACATAAAATGAATGATGTAATATTTGGAAAAACCGCTTTAATTTTCTCACGGGCTTGCTAATATATACTAATAAACTTTAATACTAAGAAAAATTATCTTCGTTAAAACTGACTTAAAAAAAAAACAAAAAACAATGCAGAAAGTTTTCAGGCAGCTTTCCGAGATCATTTTCTCTTCTACCGGCCGTCATGCTAAGCGCACGCGGGCTTTCAAACGAATTTTCGCTGCACCCCCCTTTAAAAACAATCGACTTTATTAACTAACTATCTTACCATCATGCCGTTTCCCTGATAGAATAGGAGGAAATAATGCATCGCCACACTGTTCTCTCCTGACAAATTCCTCGTGCTTTCTCAATACTCATACATTGTGTCATGCTTGCACATCGATTTTTTTCGAGTCCTCACTTGTCAGACATTAAATATTTGGTTGAATTGGTCGGCTATATTAAGTATATCAAATACTTGACATGGCACCTCTTTTATGTATTGTATAATTAACGTATTGATGTACATTGTACTCAAAAGAAGATCGACGTGTATGTTTACTTGTGGTTTCTAATGTAAACAAAATGGAATATCTTCAATATGTTACGTTGAATCAAGTCAATATATGTATACTACTACAATATTTGCCACTTCCAATGTATTGTATATATAACACTCACACATTCAAGTTCTTGTCACAATGCTCTCAGGTATATTATCTCTAATCTCTCTCGACAAAGTATCATAAAATCTCATAACGCAAGGAGACAACTAAACTGGGATGTTTAAATGTTGATGTTCAAACATAATTACACATCAGCTTATATTATATATATTACATACAGTTTATACAGTAATGATTTCAGTGAAGGCAATTGCCTAGTAAGTTAAATTATATAACTTATAGTTGTTTATGAACAATAAAATACTGTGAGAATATAAAAAGCGTTAACACAGCAAGTCTTTTGATGATAGTATATTTCATGTACTCTCGTAGGATAGTTAGAAATAAAAGTAAGTAAGTTATTAATATCTTCTATGTTCGCCATAACTTTGTGCTGTAGATGTTTAATGTTTCTTTTTTAATATACTTAGTATACAACACTCCCTTCATTAAAAATATAAAAATCGAATACCAAACATGTATCGGACTAACCAGCACTTTATCAGTGATATTATATAAATTATAACTAACTAACTTACCATCACACCGTCTCCCCGAAGGGGTAAGCAGAAAGAATGGACTACCACACTTTTCTTTCCTGACATATTTATACTCAACATTCATACATCGTGTCATGCACGCGCGTCGATTTCTCTGACTCCTCACATGGCTGACATTCAATATTTGATTTATTTGATCATGCCACGTTTTCCTCGGTCTTCCTCTATTTCTGGTTTCATTTACATCGTTAACATATATTTTTTTTACCATTCTTTCTTCATTCATTCTTTCCATATGTCCAAACCATCTTAATGATCCTTTCATTATTTTGTTTATAACACCATTTTCGCACCTATAAATTAGGTGTATAACTTTGCTTCCGCCGTTTTGCAATAGATGGCAGTAGCGGTAAGTGGTAGTTGGAATAAATAGATCATAGATGTCATACAATAAGCTTAAGTATTTGTAAACATAACGCCATCGAAATATAAGTCGATTTGTGTCTGCATCATAAAGTTATTCCCGATTAAACATGTCAGCTTACGAGCCAAATTCTCGTCATTTGCGGGAGGTTTTAATTTTATGCTTTAATATGAAGAAATCTGCGGCTGAGGCTCATCGAATGCTCTCAAATACCTATGGTGAGGCCGCTATTAGTGAAAGAACGTGCCGAAAGTGGTTTTAACGCTTCAAGAACGGTGATTTTAACGCCGAAGACCAGCATGGCGGTGGAAGAGAGAAGGTTTTCGAAGATGCAGAATTGGAGGCATTACTTGATCAAGACTCGTGTCAAACGCAACAAGAATTGGCAGGATCATTGGGAGTGACGCAACAGCCATTTCAAAACGCCTGAAAGTCATGGGAATGATTCAGAAACAAGGAAATTGGGTGCCGTACGAGTTGAAGCCGAGAGATGTTGAACGGCGTTTGTGTGTTTGTGAACAGCTGCTTGCAAGGCAAAGACGGAAGGGATTTCTGCATCGCATTGTGAATGGGGACGAGAAATGGGTTCATTACGATAATCCCAAGCACAGAAAATCATGGGGATATCCCGGCCATGCTTCCACGTCGACGGCCAAACCGAATATTCACGGTTCCAAGGTTATGCTCAGTATTTGGTGGGACCAGCTCGGCGTAGTGTATTATGAGTTGTTAAAACCGACTGAAACAATCACAGGCGATCGTTATCGAACGCAATTAATGCGTTTGAGCCGAGCATTGAAAGACATACGGCCGCAATACAACGAGAGACATGATAAAGTGATTTTACAGCATGACAATGCTCGACCCCATGTAGCGAAAGGTGGTCAAGACATACCGGAAACTTTGAAATGGGAACCTACCCCCACCCGCCGTATTCTCCAGACGTTGCCCCTCGGACTATCACTTGTTTCACGATCAATGGTACAGCCTAGCTGACCAGCACTTCCGGTCTTAAAGAAGTAAAAATTGATCGATTCTGTGGATCGCTTCAAAAGATGACCAGTTTTCAACGCGGGATTCGTATGCTGCCCGAAAGATGGGAGAAAGTAGTGACCAGCGATGGACAATACTTTGAATCATAAATATAACCAGTTTTTTACGATAAAGCCTCGAATTTCGGAAAAAAACGGCGGAAAGCAAAGAAGTTATACGCAATATTTTAATAATTAATTCCGATAGCTAAGGATAGGGAAGAGTTTACCGGTGATCGCGCCAACGTCAGGGGGACCTGATGATAGGGGAGCACTTTAAGGGAGAAGAGAAAAATAGACCGTCATTCATTACTAAATATTAAGAAAGGTTAACAAAATAATAAAGCAAAAATGGTTGTTGAAGCCAACAAAACCAGCGGAAGCGGACGTTGGTTTGATAAAACCGAATAAAGTGATAGAAAATAAGCAATTATTTAAAAAATATATATATACTCGTATTTCCTCTCTTTAATAAAAATAATTTGAGATCGTTAAAATAATTTTTTAGGAAGAGAGAACTATATATATATATATATATATACGTAACATATATATAGTATATATATATATATACTATATATATATAGCAATAACAATAATATATATATATATATATATATATATATATATATATATATATATATATATATAACAACATATATATATATATATGCTATGTCTTTAACAACAACAATGTGTATGTATGTATGTATGTATATGTCAGCCCAGCTGCTGTAATAATGTGTATGTGTCTGTGTGTATGTGTGTGTGTGTATGTAATAATAATATAATGTATATGTAATATGCACATATATATATAATAATATGTAATAATATGTATGTATATATATGCAGCTAATAACATATGTAATAGCAATAATAGCCATATATGTATATATGCCAGCAACATAATAATATATGTATGTAATAATATGTAATAATATGTATGTAATAATATGTATATATATATATATGTAATAATATGTATGTAATAATAATATATGTATATATATATATATATATATATATATATA